>ONZH01018841.1:0-113780 GCA_900303285.1 Rhinella marina | reverse complement strand
AACTGATGGCTTGTGCCAAGCCAAGGTGGAGAGTCCCAAGCCATAATTTCTTTGCCAAAAAGTCAGTCCCAGACCTGCACAAATATGTAGAAGAGAAGGTGGCCCAGTCCTTGAGCCTGTCGGTGTCTGCCAAAGTGCATGGCAGCGCCGACGTGTGGAGTTGTAACTACGGTCAAGGTCAGTACATGTCATTTATGGCCCACTGGATCAATGTGCTTCCTGCTCAGCCCCATGAGCAACTTGAACAGGTGACGCCACTTTCTCCTCCTCGTTGTCAAACTGCTGATCCTGCGCTAATGTCCGGCTCCTTCTCCACCACCTCAGCCTCCACTGCAGGGCCAAGTCATAGTGCTCCTCCAGCGTACCACATGTGCAGGGCACGGTGGTGTCACGCAGTTCTATGCCTGGTTTGCCTTGGTGAATGAAGTCACACAGGGGAGGAACTGCTCCGCGTCATGAAAGAAGAAATCGATTGCTGGCTTTTCCGTGACAACTAAAAATCGTAACCATAGTGACAGATAACGGAAAGAACATGGTGTCCGCGCTGCACCAAGGAGGGCTGAGCCATGCGCCCTGCATGGCGCACATATTTAATCTGGTTGTCAAATGGTTCCTCAAGTCTTATACCCAACTGCAAAACATTCTAAAAATGGCCAGGAAACTTTGCATGCACTTCAGCCATTCCTACACCGCCAAGCACATCCTCCTTGAGCTGCAGCGGCAAAATGGCATCCCCCAACATAGGCTGATATGTGACGTTTCCACCCGTTGGAATTCTACCCTCCATATGTTGGACCGACTGTACGAACAGAGAAAGGCCATAAACGATTTCTTAATGATCCAAGCGGACAGGAGTACTCCCCTGTGTAATTTTGATGTCAGCCAGGGGCAGCTCAAGCGTGACACCTGCCGCTTGCTCAGGCCCTTTGAGGAGGCCACGTTGTCAGTCGCCAGGACTACGGTATGAACAACGTCATACCACTGCTTCATGTCCTGGAACAGATGCTGCAAAATCTTTCTTGTCAGGGGTCTGGAGACATGGAGACTGGATCTTATGACCACACGAGTCCGGTGGGAGCTGAACTGGAGGAGGAGGAGGATAATGGAGCACAAGCATTTAGTGGTTTTTCTACCTAGGTGACAGAAGAGGAGGAGTAGGAGCAGCCAGAGGAGGTAGAGGGAGATGAGGAAGATGAGGCAGATGACCCAGAGACACCATGGCAGTATACAGTGGAGTTGGAGGCAGGGAGTCCCTCCGAGTCACTTGCGCAAATGGCCCGATACATGCTCACTTGCTTACGTAGTGACAGCCAAATAGTCACCATCCGGCAGAGGAATGACTTCTGGCTCTCCACCCTCTTGGGCCCTCGCTACCGGTCTAAAATGGGGGCCTTTTTTTTTCCTGCTGAGAAGGAGGACAAACTGAAGTACTATAGAGACATCCTATGTAGTCAGTTGGCTGCTGCCTATCTGCGTCGTCGTCCATTTTCTCGCAGGTCTGACCGGGGGGTCCTTCAGCGCTCACGTACCACCGCCAAGGCTGCTGTTGGGGGTGGGGGGGTTGGAGCAGTACCAGCTCCATCAGCAGCAACTTGAGTCTGGAGTCGCTGATGAGCAGCTTTCTTCACCCGCCAAGTGCGGAAAGTACTCACCAGCAGCAGCAGCAGGTAGACCAGGAGCAGACCCTGAATCAGCAGGTGGTGGCCTACTTGGACAGCACCCTGCCACCCCACATTGAAGATCCGCTGGACTACTGGGCAGCCAAACTGGATTTGTGGCTGCAACTGGCCAAGTTTGCACTGGAGAAGCTGTCCTGCCCGGCTAGTAGTGTGGCATCAGAGCGGGTGTTCAGTGTGGCGGGGGCCATAGTTACCCCAAGGAGAACTCGCCTATCCTTCCAAAATGTGGAAAGACTCACCTTTGTCAAGATGAATCAGGCGTGGATCAGCCAGGATTTCCACCCACCAACACCTGATGCATCAGATTAGATCAGCCATGATGTGTCATCCAAATCTTGACGAATGATACTGTATTCTTCAGGCTACCTGCCTCAGCCAATCTTATGATGCTGCCACCCGCCTGATGCCACACATCTACCAGCTGCTCCTTCTACCACCCAGTCACTGCTCCTTCTCTCCTATCTGTCACTCACCCAATATGTAGCCTTCTGATGCTGCTGCCACCTCAACAATCAGGTCTCCTCATGTTGCTACTGCTGTCACCTCTAGGCTATGTCACCATGCCACTCTGTGGCCTACTCATGCTACTGCTGCTGCCTCCACACGCTGTGTCCTAGCTGCCTCTACCTCACAAATTATGTAATTGTGCCACTGTGTGGCCTACTCATGCTGCTGCTGCCGCCTCCACACGCTGTGTCCTAGCTGTCTCTACCTCCAAATTATGTAATTGTGCCACTCTACAATATGCTGCTGCCGCCTCCACACGCTGTGTCCTAGTTGCCGCTACCTCTAAATTATGTCATTGTGCCACTCTGTGGCCTACTCATGCTGCTGCTGCCGCCTCCACACGCTGTGTCCTAGCTGCCGCTACCTCCAAATTATGTAATTGTGCCACTCTATGGTATGTTGCATTTAAATTTAAATGACTGCTGTAATTGTGCCACTCTACGGTATGTTGCATTTAAATTTAAATGACTGCTGCTGCCTCTCCCAGTGTATGTCACTGTGCCAGTCTGTCTCATTAAAATTAGTGCGACTCCTGCTGCCTCTCCCACTCTGTGGCCTTGAAATGTATTTGACTGTTGTCTCTTGCAGATGATGTTACTGTGCCACTCGGTGGCCTAGTAAATGTATTTGACTGCTGCTGCCTCCTGCAGCTGCTGTTACGGTGCCACTCGTTGGCCTAGTAAATTTGTCTGACTGCTGCTGCCTCTTGCAGCTGCTGTTACGGTGCCACTTTGTGGCCTTGAAATGTGTTTGACTGCTGCCTCTTGCAGCTGCTGTTACGGTGCCACTCGTTGGCCTAGTGAATGTATTCAACTTCTTCTGCCTCTTGCAGCTGCTGTTACGGTGCCACTCTGTGCCTTGAAATGTGTTCGACTGCTACCTCTTGCAGCTGCTGTTACGGTGCCACTTGGCCTAGTAAATTTGTCCGACTGCTGCTGACTCTTGCAGCTGCTGTTACGGTGCCACTCTATGGCCTAGTAAATTGTATTTGACTGCTTCTGCCTCTTGCTGCTGCTGTTACGGTGCTACTCGGTGGCCCAGTAAATGTATTCGACTGCTGCTGCCTCTTGCAGCTGCTGTTACAGTGCCACACATTGGCCTAGTAAATTTGTCCGACTGCTGCTGCCTCTTGCAGCTGCTGTTACAGTGCCACTCGTTGGCCTAGTAAATTGATTAGAATTTTTTGAACCTTCTGCTCGGCAGCAGCATGTCACTCGTAAATTTTTGGTACGTTCTGTAGTCCCATTTCATTATTCATAGCTCAAGTACACAGGAAACCCTGTTTGTTTTGAACACTCGAATTAAAAATAAAAGTAAACCATTCTGGCCCCTGGGACACTCAGCGATGAGCATGGGGGAGGCGAGAGGCATGGGCTCCCACAGGTGGTAGCTCAGCTCCCTGCAGACTACCAGCTCGATCTCAAGATGGAACTCCAAGCTTTCTTGGCATACTGTGTCAATACTGACATTTTGCCACAGTGGAGGCAAAGCTGGAGCCTTCACTGCACCTCCTCTGTCTTACGTTCCCGTCCGCTGGCATAACCAGCCCCGATACTGATAAGAACATATGCTACAGTTTATCTTAACCAAAAGGCCGAGAATTCTTTTTTCGATCTGCTCTTCAGGGTATATCACCATGCCACTCTCCGGCCTGATGCTGCTGCCGCTGCCACCGGCACGTGCCGTCTCCTAGCTGCCGCTACATCAAAATTAGGTAATTGTGCCACTCTGTGGCCTCCAAATTGTACTACTACTTCCACTGCTGCTGCCACTTCCAGGGTCTGTCATTCTGCCTACTCATGCTGTTGCCACCTGGCCACACTGTCGTCATGCCACTCTATAGTCTGCTGATGCTGCTGCCACTGCCATCTCCACGCTGTATGGGGGGGTTCTGCTTGTATAAGCGTGTAATAGAACAAGTTCTGTCGAAATGTATGTGGAATCAGTGAATTGGTGTAAAAGGCGTGCGCTTTTGGCGCTCTAATAGGATCTTGGGCCTCTGCACGATTCTTTATAGCTGGCGCTAACATTGACCTGTAAGGCTGAGTTCAGACTTGAGTTGTTTGGTGAGTTTTGGCCCCTTAACTGCCCAAATACATAAAAGTGTGCAGCGATTCTAAGAGTGACGCCTGTTATGTGCATGTCACACTGGCTCACAGTATTCTTTCACTACCACAGTAGACTCCCTATTAGTGTTGAGCGAGCATGCTTGGCCGAACTCGCTGTTCTGCCGAGCATGCCTACGCTTGGGTCCGCTTGGTGTTCGGCCGAACACCGAGTGTACTCGAGCGCAATGCTGGCATTCACTGTAATGTTGATTTGTAAGCTAATGCTATGCATTGTATGCTAATGCGTACGCATTTGTATGCTAATGCGTATGCATTGTGCGCTAATGCGTACAAATTCAGTAATTAGCATACTTTTACGAGTGAAAGAAGTAAAAGAGAAGAAGTCGCGATTCTGACCTTTTTCTATTAACCTGACATCCTCCCCTCTTCTGAGCGGGGGGGGGGGCCTGGTTTAGTCCCATTGACTAACATTATCCTCGAGTGCTTGGCCAGAGCACCTGAGCATACAAGCACAGCTCAACACTATTCCCTATGCGTTTTACTGCAAGGCACAGTGTTCTACACCACTATCCAGGCTCTCTGCAGCCCGGAAGTAGCCGTTTTTTAACGAAATTCGCCACAAATTTATTCAGATCGAAGCGAATCTTTTCGGAAAATTCGGCAAACCAGCCGAATCGAATTTTCGAAAACTTCACTCACCGTCGGGGTGTGGGCTGATGGTCAAGGTATGATATTGTAACTCCCTGTTGACCCATTTAATACAATTATGTATATGATGTGACTGTTCTTGACCTCTTTTGAGTTTTTTTGTACTGATACCCTATGGTGTAGAGTGTAAACTTGGGATCACAGGACGTATACCATTTTTTGACGCCTATATGACCATGAGCCCTACGTTTATCCATATGCTTGATGTGTAATTGTATAACCACCACCTGATGAGATATATTGTTTTAATATCGTATATTGAATGTGTAATATTTAATTACTTTTTACAAGAATTGATAATAAAATCTGATATTATATATACCTCAGCATGTTTCTTGTTTGTATTGGTACCACTAACTTGAGCTGTTCACGGGGTAGTATTTGAAATCATAGCTCTCCTGATTTATATGCAAGATAAATATCAGTTGCAGAAGTGAGACAACCAATTTAAGTTCCTGGGACCCAGTCCAACTGAAAGATGAGTTCCTATAGCCCTATAGCTGTTACCTTTTAGAAAAAAAAGGCAAACATGAGGTTATTAGTGATGAGAGAACATGTTTGGCCGAATACACTATTTGGCCTAACGTGACGGCGCTCGTGACCACGCGGTGTGATGCCACCACGTGTGCTCGAGCGCGATGCTCGATTCTCCTCCCTGCATGCTAATTATCCAATTAGCATGTAGGAAGGTGCTGGAATTCACTGTAATGCCAGTAGCCATGTTAGCTACTGGAATTACAGTGATTGGCAGACCGGGAACGCATCATCGGGACATGTGACCGGATCATACCGAGCAGGGAGAGCTGCTGCAAGCAGGGACAGACAGAGTAGGGACAGAAGAGCGCTAGGAAGGGATAGAGTTTCTGTTTTAAAGACCCAAAAGCCCTTTTAAGGGCTATTATATCTTGCTGGCAAACTTTTTATTTTATTTTGGGAGTGTTAAAAATAGCGCTAGGTGGCCTGCCATTAACACCACCTGTGCAGCTGCTGCATGCTGTATGATACTCTCTGTATACTATATACCTGACATCCTTTGCTATTATTTCTGCTATTAAGCCTGCAGTACCTCTTTTGCATCTTGCTGTATAACATTTGCGCAAGGATGGACTTGTGTAGGGATAGGATTTGGCTAGGCAGGGGTAGTATTTCTGTTCAAAAGTCACAAAAGTCCATTGTTATATCTGGCTGCATTTTGTTTTTTTTATTTTGGGGCAAAACGAACACAAGTGTGCCTTGACGCTAATACCACTTGCACAGTGTATGCATTAGAACTGTTCTGTAGTCTACAGTATAGACCAAAAGTTTGGACACACCTTCTCATTCAAAGAGTTTTCTGTATTTTCATGACTATGAAAATTGTAGATTCACACTGAAGGCATCAAAACTATGAATTAACACATGTGGAATTATATACTTAACAAAAAAGTGTGAAACAACTGAAAATATGTCTTATATTCTAGTTTCTTCAAAGTAGCCACCTTTTGCTTTGATTACTGCTTTGCACACTCTTGGCATTCTCTTGATGAGCTTCACCTGAAATGGTATTCCAACAGTCTTGAAGGAGTTCCCAGAGATGCTTAGCACTTGCTGGCCCTTTTGCCTTCACTCTGCGGTCCAGCTCACCCCAAACCATCTCGATTGGGTTCAGGTCTGGTGACTGTGGAGGCCAGGTCATCTGGCAAAGCACCCCATCACTCTCCTTCTTGGTCAAATAGCCCTTACTCAGCCTGGAGGTGTGTTTGGGGTCATTGTCCTGTTGATAAATACATGATGGTCCAACTTAACGCAAACCGGATGGAATAGCATGCCGCTGCAAGATGCTGTTGTAGCCATGCTGGTTCAGTATGCCTTCAATTTTGAATAAATCTCCAACAGTGTCACCAGCAAAGCACCCCCACACCATCACACCTCCTCCTCCATGCTTCACGGTGGGAACCAGGCATGTAGAGTCCATCCGTTCACCTTTTCTGCGTCGCACAAAGACACAGTGGTTGGAACCAAAGATCTCAAATTTGGACTCATCAGACCAAAGCACAGATTTCCACTGGTCTAATCTCCATTCCTTGTGTTCTTTAGCCCAAACAAGTCTCTTCTGCTTGTTGCCTGTCTTTAGCAGTGGTTTCCTAGGAGCTATTTTACCATGAAGGCCTGCTGCACACAGTCTCCTCTTAACAGTTGTTGTAGAGATGTGTCTGCTGCTAGAACTCTGTGGGGCATTGACCTGGTCTCTAATCTGAGCTGCTGTTAACCTGCGATTTCTGAGGCTGGTGACTCGGATGAACTTATCCTCCGCAGCAGAGGTGACTCTTGGTCTTCCTTTCCTGGGGCGGTCCTCATGTGAGCCAGTTTCTTTGTAGCGCTTGATGGTTTTTGCGACTGCACTTTGTGGACACTTTCAAAGTTTTCCCAATTTTTCGGACTGACTGACCTTCATTTCATAAAGTTATTAAAGTCAAAATTATGGCCACTCGTTTTTCTTTACTTAGCTGCCTTTGTCTTGCCATAATAAAAATTCTAACAGTCTATTCAGTAGGACTATCAGCTGTGTATCCACCTGACTTCTGCCCAACACTACTCATGGTCTCAGCACCATTTATAAGGCAAGAAATCCCACTTATTAAACCTGACAAGGCACACCTGTGAAGTGAAAATCATTTCAGGTGACTACCTCTTGAAGCTCATCAAGAGAATGCCAAGAGTGTGCAAAGCAGTAATCAAAGCAAAAGGTGGCTACTTTGAAGAACCTAGAATACAAGACATATTTATAGTTGTTTCACACTTTTTTGTTAAGTATATAATTCCACATGTGTTAATTCATAGTTTTGATGCCTTCAGTGTGAATCTACAATTTTCATACTCATGAAAATACAGAAAACTCTTTGAATGAGAAGGTGTGCCCAAACTTTTGGTCTGTACTGTATATACCTGACATCCGTTGCTATTTTTCTACCAATAATTAAGGCCACATTTCCTCAGCTGCGTCTGCTATATAACATTTGTGCAAGGAGGGAATTATACTGTAGGGATAGGATTTGGCTAGGTAGGACTAGTGTTTCTGCTCCAAAGTCACAAAAGTCCATTGTTATATCTGGATGCATTTTTTTTTTCTTTTGGGGCAAAAAGAACGCAAGTGTGCCCTGACACTACCAGTACGTGCACAGCGTGTGTATTAGAACCTTTCAAAAGTCTATATACCTGACATCCGTTGGTATACTTTCTACCGTTAATTTAGGCCTCAGTTCCTCAGCTGCGTCTGCTATATAAAATTTGTGCAAGGAGGGAATTATACTGTAGGGATAGGATTTGGCTAGGTAGGGCTAGTGTTTCTGTTCAAAAGTCACAAAACTCCATTGTTATATCTGGCTGCATTTTTTTTTCTTTTGGGGCAAAAAGAACGCAAGTGTGCCCTGACACTACCAGTACGTGCACAGTACTGGATTTTGTGGAGGTTATGCTTATAAAAATCTTATGGTAATGAAACAGCAAGGTTTTAAGTAGAGTGCAATTTATTGTGAATAATCCAGAAAATAGAGTTTGAACATTGACAATGCTTGTTTCTTCCAATGAATCTGGAGTACTCATAATTTTCTCTGCTCTTGAGATATATTCTTATTATCTTTAAATACACTTGGTATACCTGACTGACCTTCTCTTTAGAGCTAAAATTGATATGTTTAATTACTTGAGTCCAAATGAAAGCAGAGATTAAGTTCTATAGGTAAAGATTGTATCAATAACTTACTAGAGACATGCTTAAGTTCCTTGGGACCAGTGCAAGTAAAAGATGTATTCCTAGAGGTAAAGACTGCTTCATTATTTTATTAGAAATGTGTTTATCTGGGTTGTCTCACTTTAGCAAAATACATTTATCACGCAGTGTAAAGTTATTTAAGGTATTTACCATTCTATGGTGACTTTTTAAGGTGCCACTTTTGCTAGATTGATTCATTTTTCCAGCACATTATACACTGCTCATTTCTATGGTTATGACCACACTATCCAGCAGCAATGGCCATGCTGGCACAATATCGGACAAACCAGCGGCCTAGTTGAGCTCCCATAGACCAGTCCACTTGTTAGGCCACTGTTTTTTCCTATAGTGCGCAAGCAAGGCCACTGCCGATGGATAGTAGGGTGTTTGTAACCGCAGAAACAAGCAGTATATAATGTGATGGTAAAATGCATGCAGTCAGCAAAGGAAGCAGTATAATTAATAGTAATACATTGGAACTAGTATAGCCTTTATCTAAATGATAAATATCCGTTGCAGAAGTGAGACAACCACTTTAAGTTTGTGGGACCCAGTCTAACTGAATGATGAGTGCTTATAGCCTTATAGCTGTTATCTTTTAGAGAGAAAGGCAAACATGGGGTTATGCTTAGAGAAATCTTATGGTAGTGAAATAGCAAGGTTTTAAGTAGAATGCAATTTATTGTGCATTATACTGAAATATAGAGTTTGTTCTGCTACTTTGCCTAAATTTTTAGCAAATTGGTAAAAGGCTACGCGTTTCACACCGATTCGGTGTTGAAACGCGTAGCCTTTTAATAAACGAACTTTTGCCAAGTTCATCAATTTTTATGACAACCTGCCTTCCATTTTACCCCACAAGCGCACCATGCACAATATCCCCGGTTTCTTTTTCCACTGTCTTCTACAATTTTATTAGATGTACATGGTGGATTTAGCCACCATATGCATCCGTTTCACATACCACATACACATTATGGTGGAAAAAAAACATTTTCTGATTGTTTGATGCTTCTGCTTAAGGGGTTGCTACTCTTTCAGTATGTTATAAACCAGCCAGTTATTAAATCTGTTTAAGACATTGTTAGTGAAGTTAGGACACAAATTAAAACATAATGAACATAATGGGGCAAAGAGGTAATGCTCAGACTTTATAATCCAATCCTGATTAAACAATATCCAAGTGAGTCGACACCACCTTTCCTCTCACTGTGTGGATTATTTGCTAATTCTGTAATCTCTCTCATTATTCTGCATATATCATAAGCATTAAGTATATTATCAATGTGAATATGTTTGGCTCCACCAATGTTGGAAGGGTTAACACAGCACTCAGTAGGGACCATCAAATCTGGGATCCAGACTTTTCCTTTATAGAAACTAGGTACTAGTCTTTGAGTCCAGATCTGAAAAGGAATCACACACATGATTATGTTCAACAATCAGAGCTGATTTGTCAGGGCTCCTACAACTTTAGGAATGATGGGGAGTGTCAAAAGGCTTGTTCTACATCCAGTATTCATCTACTTACTACCTAAGCCAGTATCTTCTTTTACTCTTGCTTTTACTACAGGCCAGGCATTCCTTGTAAATAGATCAACATAGACAAGGACATATTCATGCTGTCCCACCTTTGGAAACTTAATGTACTCCATCTGCAATCTCTAAAATAGTCAAAATGGCCTAGGCATATGCCTTCCTGAAACTCTCAAAGTTCTTCCAACATTATTACAGGCACACATCATGTAACTTTGGACAAACCTAGTGGCAGCGTTGCTGGACCCTCGGGATTCCCACCTTATCTTCTCCTGACACATACATCAACCCATGTGCTGAATTCATCATCACCAGGCAGAGTGTACATGAGAAGGCACCATTTTACCTACACTCCAGAGCTTGTCTTCACTAATTTCTCTTACTTTAGAGGTCTTCTGGGCCTGGGTTGGCCGAGTCACGTAACCTTAAGTTGGCTTCAGGTAATGGTTGGAGGTCTGCAGTTATAGCAGTTTAATCTCCCAACTTATTGTCTTTTTCTTTTTTTTTCCTCTGGACAGCATCAGGGCATAAACAACTCTCACACAGACTCAGCACTCTTCATGGGTTTCCCATGGATCCAACAAAACCTCTCCTCCCCCAGATCAGACCATAATCATGGAAGATACCTGTGAGGAGTGGGTCAGGGGAACACAAATGACACGGACAAAGTGAGGCCCTGACACTCCTCTCAACCACTGTCCCTGCCTTTTGGGGGAACCCGGCTCCTTAACAGGCCGGCCCCAAACGAAGACTGCAATTACACTGAAGAAAGTGGAACACGAGACAAACAACCAAAACAAAACACAAGCAGGAACAACCCTAAACATGTCAGGAACTGAAGGGGTAAAAGGTAACAGAACCAAGCAAGGAATAAACAGAGGATAACACAAAAGGTAGGTAACAGTAACAGAAACCAGGGAAAAAGGTACAGAGTCACTGGAATACCGGATAAACACAGAGTAGCTAGCTTAGGCACAAGGCTCTATAGTAGGCACAGATGAATGGCGAGTGTGAAACTAAATAGTGGCTAGAGTCCCAGCCCCAAGGCGTCATAGGAGCAGGGATCCCAGCCACACCCTTGAATGGACCAAAATTATTGGCAGGGACGCCTGCCAGTAAAACTAGCAAAACTAGCCAAACCTTTAACCCTATAGGAACCTAAGTATTACAAGAGGATTTTCTGGCTTGCACTCGGGATGAGCGCTGCATAGCGTCAGGACACGGGAACGCCCGCACCCGCCCAACATCCGCTGGAGGGCCGCAGCGCCCCCGAATCCTGACAATACCAAAGGCTGAATTCTATATGAATGCTAGTTATCTTACCACAACCATCTTATCAGCCTCAGTGAGTGCCTTCAGCTCTACCTCATGTACTGATATTACAGAAGGGAGTGGTATTTTGGGTGACAACATCAGTTAAGGCACTGACAGCATATCCTTATGTGTGATGTCATCTATAAGAGAAAACCCATTATTTGCTAAAGTTATCAATCAGATCTGAATGTACTGGCTCCGTAGTTTGCATAACATCTAAACCTTCATGTGGTCTGGTTTCCCAACCCTATAGACTCAAAGGGCGCTATCCACTCCGGATCTCTGTGTTCATGACCCATGTGACTGTCATAAATGCTGTTACTTTTCAAACAAATCAACCGCTCCCACCATGTTCAGAAAATAAAACAAAATAATCAGAATTTAAGAACCGATCGGAAAACCTTACCTATTATCTAGTTTTCACTGACAGATGACATCTTTGGTGACACAGCTACTTCAGGCATTTCATTTGATTTAACCACATACAGTGGGGGGGAGAAGTATTTAGTCAGCCATCAATTGTGCAAGTTCTCCCACTTAAAAAGATGAGAGAGGCCTGTAATTGACATCATAGGTAGACCTTAACTATGAGAGACAAAATGAGAAAACAAATCCAGTAAATCACATTGTCTGATTTTTAAAGAATTTATTTGCAAATTATGGTGGAAAATAAGTATTTGGTCACCTACAAACAAGCAGGTTTTCTGGCTCTTATAGACCTTTAACTTCTTCTTTAAGAGGCTCCTCTTTCCTCCACTCATTACCTGTAGTAATGGCACTTGTTTGAACTTATCAGTATAAAAGACACCTGTCCACAACCTCAAACAGTCACACTCCAAACTCCCCTCTTGTGAAGACCAAAGAGCTGTTGAAGGACACCAGAAACAAAATTGTAAACCTGCACCAGGCTGGGAAGACTGAATCTGCAATAGGCAAGCAGCTTGGTGTGAAGAAATCAACTGTGGGAGCAATAATTAGAAAATGGAAGACATACAAGACTACTGATAATCTCCCTCGTTCATGGGCTCCACGCAAGATCTCATCCAGTCAAAATGATCACAAGAACTGTGAGCAAAAATCCCAGAACCACATGGGGGGACCTAGTGAATTACCTGCAGAAAGCTGGGACCAACGTAACAAAGGCTACCGTCAGTAACACACTATGCCGCCAGGGACTCAGAACCTGCAGTGCCAGACGTGTTCCCCTGCTTAAGCCAGTACATATCTGGGCCTGTCTGAAGTTGCTAGAGAGCATTTGGATGTTCCAGAAGAGTATTGGGAGAATGTCATATAGTCAGATGAAACCAAAGTAGAATTGTTTGGTAGAAACACAACTCGTCGTGTTTGGAGGAGAGTGAATGCTGAGTTGCATCCAAAGAACACCATACCTACTGTGTAGCATGGGGGTGGCAACATCATGCTTTGGGGCTGTTTCTCTGAAAAAGGGACCAGGACGACTGATCCGTGTACATGAAAGAATGAATGGGGCCATGTATCGTGAGATTTTGAGTGCAAACCTTTTTTCATCAGCAAGGGCATTGAAGATGAAAGGTGGCTGGGTCTTTCAGCATGACAATGATCCCAAGCACACCGCCAGAGCAACGAAGGAGTGGCTTTGTAAGAAGCATTTCAAGGTCCTGGAGTGGCCTAGCCAGTCTCCAGATCTCAACCCCATAGAAAACCTTTGGAGGGAGTTGAAAGTCCATGTTGCCCAGCGACAGCCCCAAAACATCACTGCTCTAGAGGAGATCTTCATGGAGGAATGGGCCAACATACCAACAGCAGTGTGTGCCAACCTTGTGAAGACTTACAGAAAACGTTTGACCTCTGTCATTGCCAACAAAGGATATATAAAAAAGTATTGAGATGAACTTTTGTTATTGACCAAATACTTATTTTCCACCATAATTTGCAAATCAATTCTTTAAAAATCAGACAATGTGATTTTCTGGATTTGTTTTCTCATGCTGTCTCTCATAGTTGTGGTCTACCTATGATGTCAGTTACAGGTCTCTCTCATCTTTTTAAGTGGGAGAATATGCACAATTTGTGGCTGACTAAATACTTTTCCCCCCCACTGTATTATTATACTATTTGATGAATTTGTTTGCAGACTTCTATAAGCACACTTGTCTGAATACCATATTAATAACATTTTTAAAACAAACCAATCTTATTGTTTTCACTTGACAATATTTTACCTTACACGCATATGCAACTTGTTGAAATTAAATGAACCAATTTCATTTTTTTTCATTTTCTCCAACTCTAGTGACATATCACACTATCTGTGTTTAGAGAGGAACAAAAGAGGCTGTCTTTGTATAATATATGCTTCTCTTTTAAGTCTCAAGTTCTACATCAGTCACCACACCCTCTGTCATCTGGCAAAAATTAACTTCTCCTTTTTGATCAGTTCTAACTAGATGTCTTAACATATAACATATACCGATACAAAACAAGACAAGGGCCCATTGCACACTTCACACACACAAATACAGTATTTACTGGAGCTCCAATAAAAACTCAGAAAATATTTGTGTGACTCTATGGAAAAGTTTTCAGCACAGAATCAATGAAAATGATAATTTTGTGCAGATCTGCTTAATATGGTGGGGTTTCTTGGTCTTTTTCTCTTCACTCCTGAAAAACAGATTAGTCACAATCCCCACCAAGTTAAACAGTTCGGAAAAACAACAGGCTTTCTTGATGTCCATTAAGTCGGGCTGTAAAATAAAACTCACAAAACCTTTAGTTTGCAAAAATGAAAAATAGTGTGCACACAATACCAAATTTAAGAATGAGTTCCTCTTTTACCACTCGCCATGGATTTTTTTTGACCCAATTCTAAAGTTTTTTTTTCCCTGGATATCATTACCAACATGCTGCATGTATCAAAAACTTTAACTTTTAACTTATTTTCTTCTTCACAAAAGAAACAGAGACAACTTATATTCCATCCTTCTTCATTTACAACACACGTCTATAACCTCAGAACATCTGGGACAGAAGATAAGCATACTCATTTTTATCATCAAAAGTCTCTAAACTTCACTTTTAACTTGGAAGATGTTTCTAGAAAAAAGCAATCACTGAATGCACTGATAAATCAGATAAATCACTCATGGCAGCAGTATACACTGACACGTCTACTTTTGAACACTGAGGTAAATGTGAGACAGAAATCTAAATACTGCTTACAGACCACATCTGCCAAAACAATATCTGAAACAGGGACTTCTGCAATTCTACATTAACAAATAATGCAATGATACTTTCCTTTTAGAATCTGATTCTTCTCGGTCCCTCCTCCTCTGCAGAGACTAAGCAACATTAAAACACAAACTTTTGGTACACCTATAACTTAAGACATTGGGGATCCCACGAGAGACAGAAGACAATGCTGATTCAGTCTCATGAAAGCAACAGCCTGTACTTCTTTTTTCACACTCATGATTAACTCTTTCCATTGCCTTCTGTAAAAGTATGTTCTCTTCCCAATCCTTTCTCCATCATTCTCTTTATGCAATCTTTGAACCACTGCTTCCCAGCCTCTTCACCTTCTCACGTGCTCTTACCATCTTCACCTGCCTGACCTTCAACGAATGTGCTGCTTCCATTCCTTTGAAACTCTTTGCATCTTTCCAGATTTAAACCATCTTTCGCACGCCTGCTCTCTTGAATATTCTATTTTTATCTCTCACTGACCCTCCTCCTCACTGTTTCTCTATGATATCCACTGCAGTCACCATCCTCGTAGAGGGGCACCCCTCTTTCAGAACTTTTGACTGTCTGATCCCCATTAAAGAAAAGTGTATCCGTCCCTTCACTCACCACACGTGAATACCATGATTCGCCTCACCGTCTGCTCACACACAGTTCCGCAGGCTCACCGGTCTTCTCACACACAGTTCCACAGGCTCACCGTTCTGCAAGACCGATCCTCTCAGTCCCGTACTGGGCTTCCAACTTTGCTCACACACAGTTCCACAGAGATTGGGTTTCCTAGGTAGGGTATCTGCAAATATCACAGAGAGGTGGGCACTTTAAATGCTAACTTGTATAAGCAGGCACGGTTACTCTCACTTCACTTCCTGATTCCTATAGTTCCTTAGCATGGCATCTCTTTCACACACAACTTTCTTACACTCATCAGTCTCATTTCTCATTTACCACACAAAGAACAAATCACTCTAAACCTAGGTTTCAGACAACCCCCATTCATTCAACCACAGACAAAGAGGTTTGTTTCTAATCCCAAAGATTCAAAAATAAGAGAAAAGGATGATGTCAGATAGGGGTGTATGTCACTGTAAGTTAATGAGGCGATCAAAAAATTGTGACTCCTAAAACTCATTTTATTTAGATAATCTAAAACTCAAATCGTATAACTCACCAAACATTATAATTCTCAGGTTTACATGGGCAGAGATGGGGATCTATCCCTAGGTGGCCCTAAATTGGTGCCTTAGCCCAGGGAAACCTCCTGATGGTGGGGGTACCCTGTCCCCGAACCTGCCCTGTTTAACCCTGTTGTACCCTAATAACAATGAGGGTAAGATATTAATATAAATCACCCAGAAACCCCGACGCGTTTCACCCACCGTCGTGGGCTCATCAGGGGGTAGTGACGCGAGTGAGGGTACAAATAGCACATATAATACATATAACAAAAACCAACAAGGGATTATTGGTACTTGCCCCAGCCTAAGATATAGCCACCATATGAGGAAGGTCAGTAAGTGGTGGCAAACAGATGATGCCACAGATGACATTACCGACTTGTGGTAGCTGGGGACAGATGACCAATCCCAGATGGTGCCGATTCATCGCAATTGTCTATGCTGTGAAGATACGAGATGTGTAACACCTGAAACTACGGATACTGGAAGCCTGTGCTAGCATTTCTTCTGCTGTGTTGCTATCAGTGTGTGAAGAGTGGGAGAAGACTGTTGCATTGACAATCCAATACAATGGGCAGTACTTTGAACACATTTTATAAGTGGTCAGAAACTTGTAAATGACTCATGAAAGAATTAAATTACGTTAAAACCAAGCACACCATTGTTTTTCTTGTGAAATTCTCAATGTTTGATGTGTCACATGACCCTCTTCCCATTGAAAAAACTAAAGTTGGATCCAAAATGGCCGACTTCAAAATGGCTACCATGGTCACCACCCATCTTGAAAAGTTTCCCCCCTCCCATATACTAATGCGCCACAAACAGGAAGTTAATATCACCAACCATTCCCATTTTATTTAGGTGTATCCATATAAATGGCCGAACCTGTATTTATGATGCAGTGCAAAGTGCTTGATGCACATGCCATGAGTATGGTAGGGTGGCTGCTGATGTGAAACATGCTAAAAGGTTATGGTAGATTTATAGAGCCGCTTATTCGAAGAAAGAATGGCCTGATTTGCTGTGTTGGTTAAATCCAGTTAACTGATTTAATTAAATAAAATAAGTTGGTGGTTGATGTTATCTTTGTAAAAGGATTGAGATAATTGTGGCAATACTAAATTTGCTATTTCTGATTAAATTGGCAGTAAGGTCAGGAACAAGATGTTATCATCACAATCCAACAGTAATTTCAACCTGTATACTGAATGTGAGTCATCGAGAACCAACAAGAGAGGAATACATATATGGATATCAAAGCAGGCTGTGTTCAAGAGGAGGAAAACACTTATTTACTTGTGTTTCCTTCTCCTCCCCAGGGGAGAACAGATATAAGATTTGCCTTGGTGATATAGGGTCTCCTGAAGGGTACACCTCAGTTAATGGATGGCCCACAGACCTTGGTTTAAACTGAATATAGTCAATTAGGGAACTCTCTTTGGACAATTATCAAATTATGTTCAAGAGGAGGAAAATGTGAAAGAAATTAAGTAGTTGATGAACAAAATTGTGCTAAGGCTACTTTCACACTAGCGTTTAACTATTCTGGTATTGAGCTCCGTCATAGGGGCTCAATACCGGAATAAAACGCTTCAGTTTTGTCCCCACTCATTGTCAATGGGGACAAAACCGAACTGAAGACAACAGAATGCTCCTAAAAGCATTCCGTTCAGTCTCCAGACCGGAGAGCAAACCGCAACATACTGCGGTTTACTCTCCGGTCTAGGCATCCGCACCAAGACGGATCCGGAATGGCCCCCAATGCAAGTCAATGGGGACAGATTCGTTTGGTGTGACACACTAGTAAACAGATCCGTCCTCCATTTACTTTCAATGCAGTCCATGACGGATCCGTTTAACAGATGGTAAAGATAATACAACCGGATCTGTTCACTACGGATCCACATGGTTGTATTATCTGCACGGATCCGTGCTTAACACTAATGTGAAAGTAGCCTAAGGCTACTTTCACACTAGCGTTTTTAAATCCCGGTATTGAGTTCCGTTATAGGGGCTCAATACCGGAAAAAAAACCGCTTCAGTTTTGTCCCCATTCATTGTCAATGGGGACAAAACTGAACTGAAGACAACGGAATGCTCCTGAAAGCATTCCGTTTCGTCTTCAGACTGGAGAACAAACCGCAGCATGCTGCGGTTTGCTCTCCGGTCCAGGCATCCGCACCAAGACGGATCCGGAATGACCCCCAATGCAAGTCAATGGGGACGGATCCGTTTGGTGTGGACACACCAGTAATCCGGATCTGTCCTCCATTGATTTCCAATGGGGGGGTCATTCCGGATCCGGCTACATACATAGATACATGCATACAGACATACATACAGACATACATACACACTCACATACTCCAGGGACGCCGGCAGCATGTCTTCACGCGCCTCCTGCGCGCAGCTATGACGTTTCCCCACTGCGCCCAGCATACCTTTTAACATGTACAGTGCTGGAGCGATGCAGTGGGCATCATGGCCAGCAGTTTCAAACAGCAGAGACCTGCGGCTAATTACCGCATCCGGCAATAATGCCGATCACAGTAATTAAAGGCATTAGATGCCGTGCTCAAGTGAGAACAAGGTTTCAAAATGAGGCTTCCTACATGTACTCCGTGTGGCCAATCCGGGCATCGGCTGTTGCGCTAACAATGTAAGCCTTGCTGACGAGGTTTACAGTGTTCATGCTGAAATTCTTATTTTGGCCACCAGATGGCAGGCCAGGATAAGAAATGAGCAATTTCAAATGTAAATCTCATTTTAAAAGTCCCTGATAGAACAAAATCAAAAATTGAAAAACATTTATAGGCTCATATATGAGCTTCAAAAATCACAAAATAAAAAAAAAAGTTTAAAAATGTATAAAAAAATAAAAATGAATGTTTCAGCATAATTAATATATAATAACAATAAATATAAACATCATGGGCATCATCGCGACCAAAAACATCCATACTTTTAAAATAGCGTAATGGAAAAAGGGTCAAAATGGCCGATTTGCCATTTTTTGTTGCTTCTCTTACCCAAAAAAAGTAATAAAATGTGATAAAAAAGTCACGCACACTCCAAAATGGTATCAATAAAAACTATGGATTTTCTATCTAAGAATTAGCCCCTAAACAGCTCAGTAGACATAAGTATAAAAAAAAGTTACGGAGATTAGAAATTTGTTTTTCAAAGTTTAAATGTATTTTTACACTATTTAGACATAAAAAACCTAGAAATATGGGGTATCGTTGTAATCGTACTGACCAGAGAATGAAGGCATGGGTCAGTTTTGCTGCAAACGAAACGCCGTGGGAACAAAACCTGTAAAACGGTGGAGGAATTGCGTTTTTTCCCAATTCCACCCCATTTGGAATTTTTGTAACGCTTCCCACTACATTTTATGCCATAATTAATGGCGGCATTTAAGAGTACAACTTGTCCAGGAAGGTATTTACACTAGCACAATGTGGTAAAAGGACCTACCTCGGTCTATTCTGTATCAAAGAGAGCAGAGTCTAGACAACCTGACCACTGAATAGAAATTTCACTGTATAAGGAATGAAAACTTGCCTAATGTAAGGATTACCGAGTACATGTGCCCGTTCAACATAACATGAATTCAATGCACTAAAAATGCAACTTGCATTTATCCATTAGCCCTTCAAGAAGGAGCCGTTTGGACCAAATGCCGGAGCCCCATTTTTCAAATCTGACATGTGTCAGTTTATCTGGTAATAACTTTGGAACGCTTTTACTTATCCAAGCCATTCTGAGACTGTTTTCTCGTGACACATCATACTTCATGTTAGTGGTGAAATGGAGTGATATGTTTTGAAACATTCACTATTTTCAAAATCAAAGACAGATTTCAAAATTTAGGACGTATAGTGATGCTTCATAAAATAGTTATTACATTACATTCCCCATATGTCTACTAGGTTTACATAATTTTGTAAATGTAATTTTATTTTTTTCAGGAAGTTAGGAGTCTTAGAAGTAAATTGTAATTTTTAATAAAATTGCCAAAACCCACTTTTTAAGGACAAGTTGAATTATGAAGTCACTTTGTAGGGCTTACATAGTAGAACCACCCACATTTGACAAGCCCGTGAGGAACACTAGAGAGAAAACCCCAAAAAGGTAGCCTATTTTAGAAACTAGACCCCGCAATGAATAAATCTAGGGGTGAAGTGAATACGTTGACCCAACAAGCGTTTCATAAAATTTAGAAAAACACGGCTATGAAAATGAAAAATTAACCTTTATTTCCAATATATTGTTGCCTGTTGCATCTGGGATTTTTTAACATGTAATTTGCTGATACTGTTTTTAGGGGCCATCACATTTTTTTTCACCAATGTAGCTGTGTGGGGGCTTGTTTTTGTATGAGAGAGGCTGTAGTTTTTATTGGTATCATTTTGGGGTACATAGATCATTTTGATCCCCTCTTCTATGCCTCTGTGCCCTAGTATTGAATTCATAACATAAAAACTGATCATAATACACATCCATAAATGAATTAAAAATATTTTCAGCATTTTTAATATACAAGATTGTGAAAATGAAATCTGTATTTTAAAAAAACACAATATAATAAATATCAATTGTTAATAATCTGCCAGCAGACATCAGCGCTGTTCATGACCCGACATCCACCACTAAGGTTCTGTCACTGGATGCTCTTCATACATGAAACAGTCTGTGAAAACAAAGACAATGGGGGAATTTATCATGATGAGAAAGTTTGAAAGTGATTTGTCTCATCCTTAACCCTTTCATGACCGGACCTATAAAAGGCCTGAATGTCCAGGCAACATTTTGTGATTTGGGCACATGGTGGCTTAGTGACCCTAATTTTTTTTTTTTTCGTTTGAATACCAAAATAATTTTTGCTATTTTTTTTTACTTGACACTTAGGACTTATTATTAGATTTTTTTTTTTTTAAAGATATTTTATATTTTTTTAGGTTTAATTTAGACAAAAACCGCTAATTCTTATAAAAAAAAAGGATTTTTTTTTTTTAATTATAGATTTTTTTTTTTAAAATATTAAAACTGACACACAAATTAATTGTTGCAATGGGTTCCCTATTTGATGACGATCATTTTGATATATAGCATGTATAGATTTTATTTGACGGGGCGACTATGGTGACTGTTTCTATTGGCGACTGCGTGTTTAATTTATTTATTTTTTTACACTTTTTTTTGTTTGTTTTTTATTTATTTTTTTACTTATATATTAATTTATTTTTGACAACTAATATGTCCCCCAGGAGGTCATTAAAAGACCTCTGGAGGACTGACTTTTTTTTTTTTTTACACTTTTTTTCCCACTGTTTCCACTGTAACTGGGGCATCCACAGGAGCCCCAGTTACAGGGGAAAACAGCCCCCTGGGGGCTTATTACATAGAGGCAGAGCTGATCAGGGTCTCCTTAGACCCTGCAGCACTGCTCTGGCCCCGAGACACCGCTGCCGCTTCTTTCCTGCCTGCGCCGCTGAAGAGGTAAGGCTGTCCTCCGGCTTAGGAGAAGACAGAAGCGGTAATAAACCGCTCCTGTCTTCTCCTCAGGGTCCCCGCTCTGTCTGTGAGCCGGGACCCGACCTGCTCCTGCTAGATTGCAGGAGCAGGAGCTTTAATCCCAGCGCTAATCAGCGCTGGGATTAAAGGGCCGCCTGCACGTCTATATACGTGCTATCTGCACGGAGCATGTGCAGATAGGACGTTTATAGCCGTATGGCGGTCGTGAAGGGGTTAAACCTAACACTTTTGTCTATAAAAGCTCCTCAAGTTATTCTACTTCAATCTCCTAATGGAGTGAGATTGCAACTTTTTCAGAAGGTTTCGTGATAAATCTGGTCTACTTTCCCACTCATATTTTAAAACTGGAGGGAGCAATGTAAACCAAAATGCAAAGTCACAGAATTGTAGTGGAAAGGCATAATTAATCAACCAGCACCTATAAGACAATGGGGGCATATTCAAGTGATATGCCCCCACTGTCTAAGATAAGAATACCCCTTTAATACCCCTTCAAAACCAAGCCAGTTTTCATCATAAGGACCAAGTCACATTTTGCAAATCTGACATGTTTCACTTTATGTGGTAGTAACTCTGGACCACTAACTCATGTTAGTGGTCTTTTTGAGTCAATATGTTTCACCTTTATTTATAAAAAAAATCCTAAATTTACAAAAAATATGGAAAAATTCACAATCTTAAAATTGAATGTCTCTGCTTTTAAAGCAGATTATGATACTTCATAAAATAGTTGTTACTGTACATTTCCCAGATGTCTACTTCATGTTGGCATCATTTTGTCATTTTATTTTTCAGGAAGTTAGAAGACTTAGTGTAAAAGCAATTCTTAAAGAAAGTTTCCAAAACCCACTTTTTAAGGGCCAGTTCAGTTATGAAGTCATTTTGTGGGGCTTACATAGTAGAAACCACCCATAAATTACCCCATTTTAGAAACTTCACCACTCAAGTTAATAAAAACTGATTTAATAAACTGATTTATAAACTAATTTTATAAAATTTCACTTTCTTTTGCATATTTTCAATTTTAATCTATTTTTCTTGTAAAACAGCAAGGATTAACAGACAAAGAAACCTCAATATTTATTAACCTGATTCTGCAGTTTACAGAAACATCCCATATGTGGTCGTAAACTGCTGTATGGGCACACGGCAGGGTGCAGAGGGAAAAGAGCACCATATGGATTTTGGAGGGCAGATGTTGCTGGGATAATTTTAAATTGCCATGTCATATTTGAAAACCCACTTATGCACCCCTAGAGTGGAAACTCCCAAAAAGTTTTTTAAAACGGAAGTTTTTTCATTTTTTTGGAAACAGTTGACGTTTTAAAGGTACCATTGTTGGGTACATATGATTTTTTTAATCACTCAATGTAATACTTTATGTGGCAAAGTGGCCAAAAATGATGGTTACACTTACCGGTAATCAGATTTTCCAGACCCAACAACAGCACCACAGAGAGGATCCATCCCCGGGACAGGAAACAAAGAATAAAAAGGTGGAGCCTCTCTCCCACCTCAGTGGTTTACAGGGCATGAGTGTGACTCCGACCAAGGTTAAGCAAGTCATCATAACACTTTCTCTTGGGTTATGGAAAATCCAGTTACCGGTAGGTGTAATCATTATTTTTCCCTTCCCCCAAGACAGCACCACAGAGAGAATTGCAAGGAAAACAAAAAAAACACTCTTTCCTTAAGGAGGGACCACCGATTGCAAAACCTTTCTCCAAAAGGAAAGATCAGAGGAAGAATAGTAGTGATGAAAAAAAGGTAAGAGAAGACCATGTGGCAGGCTTACATATTTGTTCAATAGATGCGCAGGCCCTTTCTGCCCTAGAAGTGTAGACAGAGCGGGTAGAGTGAGCTTTCAGCAAGGGTGGAGAACAACCTGCCTCTAGATAAGCTAAGAAAATCCCTAACCTAATCCATCTAGCCAGGGAGCTTGTCGTAGGCCTATTTCCTTTATTGGGATCAGAAAACAAAACAAATAAAGGCTTCCGTAGCCTCAAGATATTGCAAAAGCCATTGCCTCACATCTAAAGAATGAAATTCTACTTCCCTAGATTTGGGGTTATTACAAAATGAAGGAAGGATAATCTCTTGGGCCCTATGGAATTTTGAGGAAAGCTTCAGTAAAAATGCCGGGTCTGGACAAATAAAAACCCTGTCCTCAAGAATAGTAATAAAAGGGGGATTCTTAGAGATTGCATATAACTCACTAATTCTACAGGCAGAGGTCACAGAAACCAGTAAAAATTAATTTTAGGGTTAATTGTTTAATAGAAATCTTGTAAATCTGCACAAATGGAGGCCGTGTTAGAGTCTTAATTATGAGGTTCAAGTTCCAGGGAGGAACTCTTGGAACTACAATTGCAGTAGACCTATCTACTGTTTAAAACAAATCTAATGATCCAAGGGTCTAGAGCCAAATTTTGATCAAACAAAACAGAAAGAGGAGAGATCTGGACTTTCAAGTTATCATCAACTAATCCTAAATCCAAACCCTTCTGAAGGAATTCCAAAACTGAGAAATTGATATAGAACATGGTAAATCTTTAGGGTCTAGCTTATAACATTCAATACCTAGCATAGAAGGAGATAGTCACTGCGTTTTTGCTTTTATGTAAAGTGGCTTGGAGAAAACCCTTGACTAGTAGGTTCCTTTCCAAGCCATCAAATGAAGTCCCTGAACTTCTGGATGTGGGATGGGGCCCTGCATCAGAAGGCATGGGACTTCTGGAAGAATCCAGGGATCCGAGACAGACATGATCCTCAGCAGAGTGAACGATGGCCACCTGGGCTAAAACGGAGCAGTCAGAAATGGACTCTTGCTTCCTACCCTCCTGATTTTCTTCAACACTAAAGGAATTAGTTGTAAAGGTGGAAAGGCGTATGCCAGAGGGAAGTTCCACTTCAGAAGAAAGGCATCCACCCTGGGATTTAAGGAATAAACACTGTACCTCCCTGTTTTGATGAGAGGCAAAGAGATCTATGACTGGCATGCCCAAAGGTCTGTAATCTTTGAAAAAATTATCGGTTTCAAAGACCACTTCCACTGTTTCAACTGGTAACAACTCAAAATCTGCCTGATAATTTTCTTTACCTTTTATATGCAGGGCTGAGATGAGGCTGACCTGACCCTCCAGCCATTTGAATAATCTTACTGTCTCTAGCATAAGAGTCAGGAATCTGGTACCCCCCAAATGATTGACATATGCCACCGCAGCTTGGCTGTCTGACATAATTCTAAAGTGATCTGATCCCAGCAAGGATCAGAAGGATTCCACTGCTAATCTTCTTGCCAGGAGCTCCTTCCTGTTTCTGAGACCATAATCCCTGAAAATTCTGCCCCAAGATATGAGCTCCCCACACCAGAAGGGCTGGCATCTGTTGTTAAAACTATAGGGTTGAGGTAGTTCCATGGAATAATGTGAATCCAAAAGAAAGAAGGAATAACAGCGGCAACTCACCATAAATCTTCTCTTTATTTGCTAGTAAAAATAGCATACAGCAAGTCGGTGGTGGGGGCGGACAGTGACTCACAGCCGGTGAGGGCTTCTGGCGACGGCCGTTTCGCGCTAAGACGCGCTTCCTCAGGCCTGAGGAAGCGCGTCTTAGCGCGAAACGGCCGTCGCCAGAAGCCCTCACCGGCTGTGAGTCACTGTCCGCCCCCACCACCGACTTGCTGTATGCTATTTTTACTAGCAAATAAAGAGAAGATTTATGGTGAGTTGCCGCTGTTATTCCTTCTTTCTTTTGGATTCACATTATTGCATGGACTGTTCTTATTGCTGAGCACCACCATTCCTCTGAGCTAGCCTGTTCCCTGTTACGTGTGGCTGTGCCGTGATTTGGTCGGATCTCCTGAGAGCTGTAGTGCCATCCCTTATTTCTTCGTTCTCTCTTCGTTGCGTAGTTCCATGGAATGCCTTGCACTAGATTATCCCTGTTCTCCCACCAAATCAGGCTTTCTAAAATCCTGAAAGATATTTATATTCTAGCCTCTAGAAACCCCTTTTTCTTGAAGGCTGTCAGAATCTCTGCCTACAAATGACGGGAATGAAATTGAGCCCATTCTAGAGCTGGAATACAAGACACCATCAAGCCCAGGACTGACATTGCCTTCCATGTTGTTAGCTTGGGGGATTTTAAGAACTGCAACCGAGAATGAATCCTCAATCTTTTCTTCTGGTAGGAAGACTCTCTGTCTCCAAAGAGTCCTGAGTAGACCAGTATTAGAAATTCCTCCAAATAAGGAATGAAGTAGATGTCCCTTTCCCTTATATAAAAGGCCATGTCTGCCACTATCTTGGTAAATACTCTTGGGGTCATGGAGAGTCCAAACGGGAGAGCCTAAAACTGCCAATCACTGAAAGACCCTCGGTCCTTATTATTATAAATTTTTGACAGTCTGGGAGAATAGGGACATGATAATATGCACCTTTGAGATCTAGGCAATTTGGAAATGAAAGTTGTATTGTTGATTTTATCATTTCCATCTTGAATTTCCAAAAAAAATCAGGAACTTGTTCAGCTCTTTTACATTGATTATGCATTGGAAAACATCTGTTTCTTTTCATGTAAGCCTTCAAACATAGTTTACAAACATTTCTAACAGATTTTTCCTCTCTAACGTCTGACAAATTCATGGTTTTTCCGTATCTTCTGGTGGAAAACAAGCTTTGCCCTCTATATCTTCATCAGATGATAATGAATTCTCTGAAAGAAAGTTTTCCAACAAAGAGCTGCTTTCTTCTGAAGAATCACCCTGAGATATGTTACTATCTTCCATAGAAACCACTTTCCGTCTTAATATTTTTAAAAAAGGAAGAGGATACTTCCAACACCTTTTTATCAATGCATTGCTGGCACGATCATATGAGGAAGATAGAGAACATTCCTTATTTTTCTTCTTAATTAACACTTTCTTAGGTCTGGCCTGAAAACATAAACCATATATGAGGTAATAAGCGTAAAAAATGTCATATATATGACCGCTCACCAAATGCCCTCATGCCGCATTTACTAATATGGGAGTCGATCATTCCCTTTCTGTGGAATCATTCCTTTTGTCATCCTCCATGACTATTTGATTCCTATTCCAGGATCTACGTGGACCGGCACAGAAAGGAAAAAGGAAACGCTCATCTCATAGAGCATAAATATTTCAACTTCAACCCTGTTAATACAGGGTAAAGGAAGGAGAGGTAGTCAGGGAAGTTCCAGGTCCATCTTAACCTTAGATGCTTTCTTACAGCCACTCAGTGCTACTGGAGCCTTAGGTCCGTATGCTGCATCGGCGTTCCTGCTTGCCAATGGAACTGAAATGTGCAGACGACCGGAAGTGCATCATTGATGCCCCACATGCTTCTGGAAGTGCATTATCTGCGTTTCTAATCCAACGCCTAAGCTGGATCCTTCCTCCAGCCTCCTCCTGTAGCCATAATGTCGGACATCCATAGCGTGGCTTCACTCAGTCGGAGGAGCCCACGTGCCTGCCGCAGGACCCCAAGAGAGAGACCTTGGATCTCCCTGGGATCCTTGGGTCCTCCTATCCACCGGAAGGCACCGCATGATAAACTCTGGCAAGATACCACTGGCCCTCTAAGAATTCCCTAGGTAAAAGTAAGACCAGTTGTAAAGTGACCTGTAGGAAAAAGTAGTAGTACTGTAAGTCTTCCACTCCAGGGACAGGAAACCACTGAGGTGGGAGAGAGGCTCCACCCTTTCATTAGGCAGGTTTCCTGTCCTGAGGGCGGATCCTGTCTGTGGTGCTGTTGTGGGGGAAGGGAAAAAAAATTGGTTGTTTTCGCAGAGTTTTTATTTTACTTTTTTAAATGGAATTTTGGGGGTAATGGGGGTAAAGTCTTATAATATTTTTATAGAGCAAGTCATTACAGAAGCGGCGATAACCTAATTTGTCTACTTTTTTAACTTTATTTCAGTTTTACATGTTTTAGTGTTTCCATTTTCTGAAAACCATATTTTTTTCTTTTTTATCTTTTGGGCAATTTTATTATATAGAGGCTTTTGATTGGTACTATGTTGGGCTACATATGTCTTTTTGATTTTTTATTAAAAACATTTTTGTTTACAAAAAAGAACTTTTTTCACTTTGTATTTATTTTTTTACTTTTCATATTTGTCCCACTGTGGGACTTCACTTTTTCAGGGTTTGATTCCTGTTTCAATTCATTAAAATAAATTCTGTATTTTACTGAATTGAACTGTTAGCATCTTACACAGTAAGACACTGACAGTTGCCGGCTGGATCTCCTGGGCTTTCATAGCTGGCAGGCTCCGATGCCTGTCTAAGGCATCGAAGCTGCCATGGCAACCATCGGCCCCCTGTCACCACAGTGCGGGGGGGGGGCGATGGAGTCAGAGGGAGCCCCTTTCCTCGGTAAACCCTGCATGGATGCAGCTCCTGCATCCGCCCAAATACATCACGTACAAGCACATGGATGCGGCAAGAGACCACATTCCCTCATGTACATGATTATGCAGGACGGGGTTAAAAATATGGAATCCTTTTTTGTGTACATAGCTGAGATGCTCAACTAGCTGCCTCTGGATTTTCTGTCTTTCGTCATCTGAGGAGCAGACTGACTCCTTATCTCTGCTCTCTGACCTTATAAACACTCATTAAAGCTCAGTTCTTACCTTACTGATAAGAATGTGGCTTAAATAAGTGTTTATGACCTCTCAGTAGTTTAGAGATAAGAGTTATTAGATGACCTGCTCAACGTGAAAGTACCAATCACACAGTTAAAAAGATGGTTAACCTTTTGTGACTTGACTCAATATTTTTTAATAAAGGCCAACTGAAAATATCATTTTTAGCCAAAAAAAAAGAGTAAAATGCAAGAACAAACAAAAATTGTCTCCAAAGGTGTACATAGCCTTTAACCTTAGTCTACACTGAACAGAGAGATGATTCCTACATTCCTGATTCCCTCACATTGATTGATTGCGGATGGGGGCGGGGGGCATTCAGAGGCTGGGAGGAAGTTTTTAGAGAGACTTGTTCCCTTTCCGGCCTGCTATTGGTTGTCATAGACCCTCTGCAACCCCGCCACCGGATGTTTTGATCCATGCAATGGGGAGATGCAGCAGGCCGTGCGGAGAGCAGGAGCAACGCGGGTCCCGGGAGCGGGGTAAGTATAACCTATATGACGTCCCGGGCATTGGGAGGGGTCATTATAGAGGTTGGATAACACCTTTAAGAACAGCTCAGGCAAGATGGACGCCCAATAATCATGTTTCAAGGGAACCAGTCCAGAACTTGACAGTGACTGCATCCCAGGCATCAGGATATAGTGACAGGCTCCCTGGTTACAAACATCAGTGTATTAGCTGCTTCCAGAAACATTGCCACTCATCTCCGTTTACTTAAAGGCTATGTACATGTTTGAGGGCATTTTTTTTATTATTGCATTGTGCTTATTTTGATCTAAAAATATTTTTTTCAATTGGTCTTTATTAAAAAATATGGAGCCCTTTTTTCTATATATGTGGACATGCTCTAGTAGCAGACTTTTGATTTTCTCTCTTTTCCATCAGTGGGGGATCTTATCTCTGCTCTCTGACATTATAAGCACTCAAGAGTATTCAGTCCAGGAAACACTCTCCATATGATGGCAATTTATACCAAACTGAAAACTACTCCTCAGATGTGAACTCACAGTATCACAATGATTTCTGAATATGTGTGTTCCTGCCTGACTCAGGGTCTACTACATAATGCAGTGAGAATACAGTTCAGTAGACTTGTGGTAAGGCAGTAGCACACCTATCAAGAAATTTTAATGCTTGTCAGAGCAGCAGTGTTCAGTCCAGAAAATACCGACATCACTCAAAGGATGTTTTCAAGACTGAAAACGCTTAGATGAAATTGGCATTGCTCTTTAGGTTTAACATAGTTGAGCTTGATTGAGAGGTCTCTCCCAATTTGTGCTTGGAAGCTGGAAGCAGGCAAACCAGTGGAGACCGACATCAATTGCTTTTCTCACTGTTCCAGGCTCAATGGACTGATTTTGTCTAACTACTACAAACGAGGATAAATAGAAGGTAGATAGTACATCAGACAAGTATTTCTTTTGTATTGCTATTATCTGAATTAGATCCACAAGTCAGCTGCTCCACTTTCCCGCTTTATTGTATTATTGTTGTATTACAACTGTCGATTTTTCGGCAGATGATTGCTAATGAGCGTTCAGCATCTGGCAGGCTAATGCTGCCACTGATTGCCCGATAAATGAGCAAACTCACATTCATCCGTCAATCCAAATCTTTTGACATTTTACAAAAAAAATCATTGTTTGAAGGCAGCAGATCATGGAGTTTAATCACAATCTGC
Source organism: Rhinella marina (assembly GCA_900303285.1). Taxonomy (NCBI): domain Eukaryota; kingdom Metazoa; phylum Chordata; class Amphibia; order Anura; family Bufonidae; genus Rhinella; species Rhinella marina. Next base: position 83,919 of record ONZH01018841.1, on the reverse strand, counting down.
TGCTGGCAAACAATGATTCAGTACAGAGATGAGCAATGCTATAGTGATCACTCCTCCCTATACTGAGGAGGAGATTGCTGCATGTCATTGCAGAGGTCTCTTCAGCTAACGAGCAGGCGATGGCCGGGAAGGAACGCTTCCTTCCCTATAATCGCCTGTTAAATCGGGCTACGACTTATAGAAAAATGTCACTTACCAGAGCATTACTTCTTTTTCAGCTTCTTCACGAAGACCACTTCATCTCTGTTTTTAATACCATATCTAAAAGACATCATATAGTTTAATGAACGGATACACCAATGATGGCCTCATTAACCAGTTGTAGACCAGGCCATTTACCACCCCCACCCCCTTTCCTGGCCAGGCACATATTAATTTTTTTAGTACTTCTGTCTTTGAAAGCCAAATCTTGTTTTTCCATTTGTTGCTTAAATAATTTTTCCCCTCTTTCAGTGACATTAGGACTTTATTTTTATTTTAGTTTTTTTTTTTGTTTACACCGGGAAAACGTAAAATAGTTTGTTAATCTGCCACAGACCTGAGAATGCTGAACTATCTGTGCTGTCAGTGCCATTAACAGACTTGTCCAATAATGAAAACTTAGAACTTATCTACAGGATAGCTGATGTGTCTGATCAGTTGAGGCCCCTACTGATCACAAGAATTGGGGGGGGGGGGGGTCTGTGTTCCTTATTTTAAAGTGTACAACACAGCATTCAACTAAAGCATCATTTACACATCAGTGTTTTGGGCAGTGATTTCCATCAGTGATTGTGACCAAAACCAGGATTGGAGTCTCCACAGTCACAAGGTATAAGTGAAAGATCTGCACCTGTTCTGTGTTTAGAGCCGCACCTGGTTTTGGCTCACAATAACTGATGGAAATCACTGACCGAACACTGATGTCTGAATGAGGCATAACTCTGGCAGTCCCACAGAGTTTGAAGGCCACAGTAGCATGCAGGCATGCAGTACCTGTAGGAGATAAGTGGTCATTCTGGGACAACCTCTTTAACCCCTTGAGGACCCTGCCATTTTTTCATCTTAAGGACCAGGCCATTTTTAGCAAATCTGACATGTGTCACTTTAAGTGGTGATAACTTTAAAATGCTTTTACTTATCCAGGCCATTCTGAGACTGTTTTCTTGTCACATATTGTACTTCATGACAGTGGTAAATTTGAGTCGAAATATTTCATTTTTATTTATTAAAAAAAATAAATTACCAAAAATTTTGAAAAATTAGCAAATTTAAATTTCTCTACTTTTAAAATACATAGTAATACCTCCAAAAATAGGTATTACTTTAAATTCCCCGTATGTCTACTTTATGTTTGGATCATTTTGAAAATTACTTTTTTTGGGGGACGTTAGAAGGTTAGAAGCAAATCTTTACATTTTTCAGAAAATTTCCAAACCCACTTTTTAAGGACCAGATCAGTTATGAAGTCACTTTGTGAGGCTTGAATAATAGAAACCACCAATAAATGACCCCACTTTACAAAATACAACCTTCAAGGTATTCAAAACTGCTTTTACAAACGTTGTTAACCCTTTAGGTGTTCCACAAGAATTAAAGGAAAATGTAGATGAAATTTTATAATTTCACTTTTTTGGCAGATTTTCCATTTTAAAGAGGACCTTTCACGGATTTGAATTACTGTAGATAAATACCTCTTGTCCCGGGGTACCCCCCGCTGATGATGCCACTCTGCCTAGTTTTTTAAAATACAGCTCCTACTCCCCGCTGTGCCCGACTGTAGTTTTCGCGCATCGGTACAGGGAGGAGGAGACGCCGGCATTTCTCAATGGGCGTCTCCTTCTCCCTGGCTGTGCCGCGATCCAATCACAGCGGAGAGCGTCACAGCCAGGGAGAAAAAAAAACCTCACCTTCTCCCTGGCTGTGACGCTCTCCGCTGTGATTGGATCGCGGCACAGCCAGGGAGAAGGAGACGCCCATTGAGAAATGCCGGCGTCTCCTCCTCCCTGTACCGATGCTCAGTATTTACATACTGCGCGCGAAAACTACAGGCGGGCACAGCGGGGAGTAGGAGCTGTATTTTAAAAAACTAGGCAGAGTGGCATCATCAGCGGGGGGTACCCCGGGACAAGAGGTATTTATCTACAGTAATTCAAAACCGTGAAAGGTCCTCTTTAATCCATTTTTTCCATTAACCCCTTCCCGACCGGCGCCGTACATGTACGGCGCGGGCGTCATGGCCGGCAGGTCTCTGCTGTTTCTAACAGCAGAGACTTGCCGCTTCTCACCTTCATCGGCAGCGACTTCCAGGGCCTTACTGATGCCGTGATCACACGTGATCACGGCATCAGGATGCGTCTGAACCCGGAAGCCTACGCTTCCGGGTGGTGTACAGACGCCCCGATTGGCCAATCGGGGTGTCTGTACACCATATGAAAACTGTAATCCTCGCTGGTGAGGATTACAGTTTTCAAACTGCAATTCTTATTCTGGCCACTAGATGGCAGGCCAGGATAAGAAATGAGCAATTCATGGATTTAACTGCATCTAGTAAATCCATGATTGCTCATAAAGAAAAAAAACAAAACACAATAGATCAGATGATATTTGAGGTTTAAAATAATCACAGAAAAATTAAAAAAAAATGTTAAAAAATTCCGTATAAGTAAAAAAATAAATACCTAAATAACAATAAATATAGACATCATGGGTATCACCGTGACCGAAAACGCCCGTACTTTTAAAATATAAAAAAAAAATTTCAATACGGCGAATTGTGTGGCGGAAAAAAGCGTCCAAATGGCGATTCGCCTTTTTTTGTCGCTTTTTTTTTCTAAAAAAAATTTAATAAAAAGTGATCAAAAAGTCATACACACCCCAGAATGGTATCAATAAAAACTTCAGACCGCCCCGCAAAAAATGAGCCCCCATACAGCTCTGTACACATAAATACCAAAAAAGTTATAGGGGTCAAGATATGACAAGGAAAAAAAAAAGGGCAACTTTCTAATTATTTTATCACCATCTAAACGCAGGAAAAACTATACATATTAGGTATTGCCGGATTCGTACTGACCAGTAGAATGAAAGTAACCGGTCAGTTTTAATGCACATCGAACGCTGTAAATAAGAAACCCGTAGAACTGTAGCGGAATAGCGGTTTTCTTGCAATTTCACCCCATTTGGAATTTTTTTCCCACTTCCCACTTCCCACTACACCATATGTAATATTAAATGGTGGCGTTGGAAAGTACAACTTGTCCCACAAAAAACAAGCCCTCATACAGCTATGTGAACAGAAAAATAAAACAGTTATGGCTGTTTGTAGGCAGGGAGCGCAAAACGAAAATGCAGAACCGAAAAAACCTCCGGGGTAGAAAGGGTTAACAAAGCATTTGTGATCGTAAACTGCTGTACGGGCACACAGGAAAGGAACGTCATATGGTTTTTGGAGGGCAGATTTCACTGGGATAATTTTAAGTTGTCATGTCACATTTGAAGACCCCCTGATGCACCCCTAGAGCAGAAACTCCAAAAAAAGTGACCCCATTTTGGAAACTATGGGATAAGGTGGCAGTTTTGTTGATACTATTTTAGGGTACATATAATTTTTGGTTGCTCTATATTACACTTTTTTGTGAGGCAAGGTAACAAAAAATAGCTGTTTTGGCACAGTTTCTATTTTTTGTTATTTACAATGTTCATCTGACAGGTTAGAACATGTGCTATATTTATAGAGCAAGTCGTTACGGACGTGGCAATATCTAATATGTATACTTTTTTATTTATTTACGTTTTACATAACTATCATTTCTGAAACAAACAAAAAAAATCATGTTTTAGTGTCTCCATCGTCTGAGAGCCATAGTTTTTTTTATTTTTTGGGCGATTGTCTTAGGTAGGGGCTCATTTTTGCGGGATGAGATAACGGTTTATTTATTTAAGTTTTACACAACATGTTTTAGTGTCTCCATAGTCTGAGAGCTCTATTTTTTGTTTTTTCGGGCGATTGTTTTATGTAGGGGCTCATTTTTTGTGGGATGAGGTAACAGTTAGATTGGTACTATTTTGGGGGGCATACGCCTTTTTGCTCGCTTGGTGTTGCACATTTGGTGTGACAACAAAAATTGTTTTTTAGCACAGTTTTTATTTAGGTTATGTTAGGTTATGTGATATTTTTATAATGCCGGTCATTAACACCTTAAAAACCAAGCCATTTTTCACCTTAAGGACCAGGCCATTTTTAGCAAATCTGACATGTCTCACTTTATGTGGTAATAACTTTAGAACGCTTTTACTTATCCAGGCCATTCTGAGATTGTTTTCTCGTCACATATTGTACTTCATGACAGTGGTAAATTTGAGTCAAAATATTTCATTCTTATTTATAAAAAAATACCAAATTTACCAAAAATTTTGAAAAATGTGCAAATTTCCAAATGTCAATTTCTCTACTTTTAAAATACATAGTAATGCCTCCAAAAATAGTTATGACTTTACATTCCCCATGTGTCTACTTCAGGTTTGGATCACATTGAAAATTACATTTTATTTTTTTGGGACGTTAGAAGGCTTAGAAATTTAGAAGCAGATCTTGAAATTTTTCACAAAATTTCCAAAACCCACTTTTTAAGGACCACTTCAGGTTTGAAGTCACTTTGTGAGGCTTCCATCATAGAAACCACCCAAAAATGACCCCATTTTAGAAACTACACCCCTCAAGGTATTCAAAACTGATTTTACAAACGTTATTAACCCTTTAGGTGTTCCACAAGAATTAAAGGAAAATGTAGCCAAAATTTCTGAATTTCACTTTTTTGGTAGATTTTCCATATGAATCATTTTATTCTGAGAATAAAGCAAGGGTTAACTGCTAAACAAAACTCAGTAATTATTACCCTGATTCTGTAGTTTACAGAAATGCCCCATTTGTCATCGTAAACTGCTGTACAGGCACACGGCAGGGCGCAGAAGGAAAGGAACGCAAGGGCAGATTTCACTGGTAAAAGTTTAAGTTGCCATGTCACATTTGATGCACCCCTAGAGTAGGAAACTCCAAAAAATTGACCCCATTTTGGAAACTACGGGATAAGTTTGCAGTTTTGTTAGTGCTATTTTAGGGTACATATGATTTTTGGTAGCTCTATATTACACTTTTTGTGAGGCAAGGTAACAAAAACTAGCAGTTTTGGCATTGTTTTTATTTTTTGTTATTTACAACATTCATCTGACAGGTTAGATCGTGTGATATTTTTATAGAGCAGGTTGTTACGGACGTGGCAATATCTAATATGTATACTTTTTTTAATTTAAGTTTTACACAATATTTTTGAAGCAAAAAAAAAAAAAAAAAAAAAAAAAAAAAAAAAAAAAAAAAAAAAAAACACATTTTAGTGTCTCCATAGTCAGAGAGCTGTAATTTTTTTATTTTTTGGGCGATTGTCTCAGGTAGGGGCTCATTTTTTGCGGGATGAGATGACGATTAGATTGGTACTATTTTTGGGGCATACGCTTTTTTGATCGCTTGGTATTACATTTTTTGTGATGAAATGTGACAAAAAATGGCTTTTTTTAGACAGTTTTTATTTTTTACAGTGTTCACCTGAGGGGAGAGATCATGCTATATTTTTGTAGAGAAGGTTTTTACAGACGTGGCAATACCTAACATGTATACTTATTTTTATTTATTTAAGTTTTACACAATAATACCATTTTTGAAACAAAAAAAAATCATGTTTTAGGGTCTCCATAGTCAGAGAGCTGTAGTTTTTTTATTTTTTGGGCGATTGTCTCGGGTAGGGGCTCATTTTTTGCGGGATGAGATGACGGTTAGATTGGTACTATTTTTGGGGGCATACGCTTTTTTGATCGCATGGTATTACATTTTTTGTGATGAAAATGTGACAAAAAATGACTTTTTTTAGACAGTTTTTATTTTTTATGGTGTTGACCGGGCGGGCTGGATCATGTGATATTTTAATAAAGCAGGTTTTTACGGACTTGGCAATACCTAATATGTTATTTTTTTTTCTATTTTTATGTGTTTCTTTATAGGGAAGGGGCTTTTTTTTTTATTGAAACTTTTTTTTTTTGTTAAAACACTTTTATGTAACATTCAGGGTCTGATCCCTGACTGAATGCAGCACAATACATCTGTATGGTGCTGCATTCAACTGTCAGCGTCTCACACTGTGAGACGCTGACCGTTGCCTAGAAGACCCAGCGCTGTGGCTGGGTCTCCTGGGCTTCCGTAGATGGGAGTCCCGATGTCTCTAGGCAAGGCATCGGGGCTTCCATCTCAACCATCGGGCCCCCCCCCCACCGCCTCACGGGGACCCGATGGTTTTAAAGGCTGCCGCAATTGCCTTGTATGCTGCGGTCAGCGTGATCGAGGCATACAAGGGGTTAATCCACCGGCATCGGTGTAATCACCGGTGCTGGCGGATACAGCAGAGGCCCAGCTGTTAGTATCAGCCGGGCCCCTGCTGCAGATTGCGGCAGCGGGGCAGCAGCAGCACCTTTAACCCTAGGATGAGAATGCTCGTCCTAAGGCGTTAAGTAACGCCATATTAGGACGAGCATTCTCGTCCTAGGTCGGCAAGGTGTTAAGGACGCGGCGATACCAAATATGTCTGTTTTTATTTTTTATTTATTTATTTACAATTTCATGTGTTTTATTTTGGGAAAGGGGACTTCAACTTCTGGGGGTCTGATCCCCTCTGCAATATATCGTGTATTGTAATACATTCCCTCTCAGCTTCGATGCTGACAGCACGCCTGTGGGACCCATCCTCAGGGGCTGGATCTCACAGGCTTGCGTAGAAGGCAGCCCCGATGCCTACGGAAGGCATCGGGCTGCATTCTCTTCCATCGGGTCCCCGTCATTGCAGCGCGGGGACCTGATGGGGAAGCGCCACAGCATACAAGGGATTAATATACTGGCATCTGTCTTTTCACCAATGCCGGCGTATGCAGCAGGGGTCCTGCTGTCAGTGACTCCCAGACCGCTGCTGCACCCGCCCGATCAGCCCGCCGTACATGTATGGCGCTGGTTCTTAAGTCACGGCAACCTGAGCCGTACATGTACAGCACGGGTCCTTAAGGGGTTAAAGAAGCAGTCCTAAGAAATGTTATTTTCTGGCCCATTAGAAACATACATGATGTAAATTATAGTGAAGGTAATCTTACTGGTGGCTGTATTTGTTAGAATTATATTTTTACTCTAGAACTGATACAGCATGTGAGGACAGGAAGTCAGTTTTTCTATGTATTTGTAAGGAAGACTCAATGTCAGTCTCATAGGAATGAATAGAGAAACTATAGCGACGAGTAGGAAGACTACCTTCACTATAATTTACATCATGTACCTTTCTGACAGGCCAGAGAATAGAAAAAAAAATATTGGTGGGAGTGCTTTTTTAAGGTTTATAAATACGGGTATGAAGACTATGAAGGTGTAACACAATTTTATGGGGCATTAATAAAACCTTCTGTAAAAGGTGTGGTCTCAGAGTCCAACAACTGGGAATACAGAGAACAGATCAATCTCCACTGAAATGAATGGGATAGAGTAAAATATCCAAAGTGATCTCACAGCAGCTCTACCCACACGTTATACACTTTTGGACATCAAATAGAAGAGGACCAGGGGAAACTTCATGTGTACATCTAAAAAATTATCATTTTATTAGAAATCTATATCTGCAGAGAAGTATGAGCGGCACAGATCATGTCTTTCCTGCCCAAATGTAGGGTGGTACTAGAGATATTTCACATATTTCAGAGCCATCAATGGTCTATTGTAGAAACAAGATGTCAGTGAAACACATAAAATGCATCTCATCTCTACAGAAAGCAGCTGTCACTGAACGTCGTCTCAGGATACACAGATATTCTTTCTACAACTTACTCTCGAAGACTTTTTTCTTCATTTTCAAGCTTTTCTCCAGAAAAGGACAACTGGTAGGTTTTCCAGACATATTTCCTAGTAAACAGAAACTCTGTGTCAGCTATCACACCACTGAGGGTAACGTTGCAAAGAATGCATAGAAAGCTTACCAGCTTATATGCTGTATCCCTCCTTCCCTCTGGTGCTTTAGCTGAACATATCGCTGAATGGCTCGTTTTAAATCGAGAACTGTAGCATTCTGGACAACAACGACAGCTGCAAGCAAAATGCAAAAATACGTTAATATTTTGGCATTTGCAACAAATTAAATTACGTATGAAATCATATTTTGACTATTGCGTCACATTGAAAAAAAATAATTTTCACAGCATTACACTGATCCACCAACAGATGGCGACATAGTACAGTACAAAATACTAGTAACGGGCAGTCATCAGTTTATATAGTACAGCACTTGGGACTTCTGAAGTTATAAAATTTGTATTAGTCTTTGGTTGCGACTATTTTTTGAGAGGGATTACATAAAATATCCTGTCTGTAACATGGCACTATTTATATGCAACCAAAAACTGTTCTAATGATAGGTACCCCACACATTTGAGCAAAAGGGAGGGAAAGCTACTTAATGGGGCTGTCTCCCTTTAGCAATTGGCATTTATCATGAAGAGAAAGTTAATTGCTTCCTTTGCTGGCTAGAGTCATGTTTCCAGCACATTATTCACTGCTTGTTTCCATGGTTATGACCACCCTGCAATCTATCAGTGGTGGTCATGCTTGCACACTGTAGGAAAGAGAACCAGCCTCTCTGGTGGCCACTTTGTATCAACGCTGCAACAGTGTTCATAACCCCTGGATATGAGCAGCGTATATCGTGATGGAAAAATAAATCCAGCCAGCAAAGAAAGCGATATAGACAATCACAATACATTATTAATTGCATTGTATTAAATATAGGAAAAGTGCAGGCCTCTCTGGTGGCCGGGACCACGGGAACTCACATAGACTGGTGCTTTTTCCTATAGTGTACAAGCATGACCACCGCTGATGGATTGCAGGGTGGTTTGTAACCATAGCAACGAGCAGTGTATAATGGGATGGAAAAATGAATCCAGAAAGCAAAAGAAGCAATATGGACAATTATAATAATAAATAATGCCATTTGCTGGAGTGAGTCAACTTTTTTAAACAATTGCTTTGTTTTGAAAAGTACCAATCAAGCCCTTTAAAATTATTTTTAATCTACACTAAATATATTTTTTTAATATTTGCTTCCTCTTAAAGGGGTTTTCCAGGATTTTACTACTGAAGACCTATCCTCAGGATAGGTCATCAGTATCTAATCGGTGGGTGTCCATATTTGCTGGCTGCATTCATTTTTCTATCACATCATACACTGTTTATGACCTAGGGTTGGGCAATATACCGGTCTTGGCGGTATACAGTGGTATTAGGAAACAGCGATATTGCTGTTTCCTAATAACCACAGTATTTTTGTCACGCTCAGGTGTGGGGGGAAAAGCCACACCGAGCGTATGAGGGATGGGAACAGACAAAACCAGGGAACTGGTCACCTCCTGCAGGGGACCCTAAGACTAGGCCCTAGCTGGCTACCAGTATGAACTAACCCGGGTGGTAGGAAAGCTCATACACAGGAACCTAATCTGAGTAAACCCTAGAACACCCTGCAGTCTAATGACACAAGAGAGTAACCCGTTCCTCCAAGCGAAAGGAGGAACAGGAGACTCAAACAGGAATAACCAAAGGAAGGGAAAACACTTAACTTTAAGTAGAACTCAGCAACAGGATCTCAGCCGAGATCCACACCACTCTCAACCAGGGATGTAGCAGATATAAACCGCAAGGGATACTGGGAGAGGACGAGGTAAGTAGGAGACAGCTAATTGCCAAGCGGCAACAGCTGAGGGAAAGGGGTGTGGAGAACAGCACCCAAACCACAGGGAATAGCCTGTCAAACCTGTCACTTAGAAAGCCGCGCAGAACGTCTGATTCCAGACGCAAGACCACTCGTGACATTACCCCCCCTTTTACGGGTGACCTCCGGGCACCCAGGACCAACTTTATCAGGGTGACACCTGTGAAAGGCTTTTACCAAACGACTGGCATTCACGTCAGATGCCGGTACCCATGACCTCTCCTCAGGACCATAACCCTTCCAATGAACCAGATATTGAAGGGTCCCACGAAGAACTCGAGAATCAATGATCTTGACAATCTGAAATTCCAAATTACCATCCACCAAGACAGGCGCGGATGGCAAGGGAGATGGCTCCAGAGGTTCAACATACCTCTTCAACAAACATCTGTGAAACACATTATGGATTTTCAGGGCCTGCGGAAGTTCAAGACGAAATGCTACAGGATTAATAATGGCCGTGATTTTATATGGGCCAATAAATCTTGGACCCAACTTCCATGAAGGAACTTTCAACTTAATGTTCCTAGTAGACAGCCACACAGAATCACCCACATTTAGGTCCGGACCATTCATGCGTCTCCTGTCAGCCACACGTTTGTACTTGTTACCCATATTTATCAAGTTACTTTGAATTTTTCGCCATATGGAAGACAATGATGACGAAAAACGTTCTTCCTCAGGAATACCAGAAGTATCAGAACCACAAAATGTGCCAAACTGCGGGTGAAAGCCATATGCACCAAAAAATGGTGACTTACCAGTGGAGTCCTGTCTGCGATTATTTATGGCAAACTCAGCCAGAGATAAAAACGAGGACCACTCCTCCTGGTTCTCAGAGACAAAGCATCTCAAATAAGTCTCCAGATTCTGATTGGTACGCTCAGTCTGTCCATTCGTCTGGGGATGAAAGGCAGAGGAGAAAGACAGTTGTACCCCGAGCCGAGTACAGAACGCCCTCCAGAATCTGGACACAAACTGAGTCCCACGATCAGAGACAACGTCAGTGGGAATGCCATGAAGTTTCACAATATTGTCAACAAACACTTGTGCAAGAGTTTTAGCATTGGGGAGTCCGGGTAATGCAATAAAGTGCGCCATTTTACTAAAACCGATCTACAACCACCAGAATAACTGTCTTACCAGACGACTCAGGCAGATCAGTGATGAAGTCCATGGATAGGTGAGTCCATGGTCTGGACGGGATGGGTAATGGAAGTAGGGGTCCAGAGGGACGAGTATGTGTCACCTTAGAGCGTGCGCAGACACTACAGGCTGACACATATTCCTCAACACACTTACGCAGACCTGGCCACCAGAATCTACGAGAGATGAGGTCGACAGTGGATTTACTCCCAGGGTGTCCCGCAAGCACCGAAGAATGATGCTCCTCAAAAACCTTATAACGCAAATCAGAAGGAACAAACAACTTCCCGGGAGGGCAAGACTCCGGCGCATCTCCCTGGGCCTCAAGCACTTTAGCCTCAAGATCAGGGTAAAGAGCGGATATCACCACTCCTTCAGACAGTATAGGGCTAGGATCTTCAAAATCACCACCCCCGGGAAAACTACGTGACAAGGCATCCGCCTTCACATTCTTAACCCCAGGACGGTATGTGACAATGAAATTGAATCTGGTGAAGAACAAAGACCATCTGGCCTGCCTCGGATTAAGTCGTCTAGCTGACTCCAGGTAAGCCAGATTTTTGTGATCAGTGAATACCGTGATTGGATGATTCGCCCCTTCCAACCAATGACGCCATTCCTCAAAAGCCAACTTAATGGCCAGTAACTCTCGGTTACCCACATCATAATTTCTCTCCGCCACAGAGAGTTTCTTCGAAAAAAAAGCACATGGGCGCCATTTACCAGGTGACGGGCCCTGTGATAACACAGCTCCTACCCCCACATCGGATGCGTCAACCTCCACAATGAAAGGTTGTGACACATCTGGCTGCACCAATATAGGGGCAGAGGAAAAGCACTCCTTTACAGCAGAGAAGGCTTGCAATGCTGCATCAGACCACACAGAGACATCCGTCCCTTTCTTAGTCATGTCAGTTAAGGGTTTAACCATAGTCGAATAGTTCTTAATAAATTTTCGGTAATAGTTGGTGAACCCCAAAAATCGCATAAGAGCCTTCAGATTTTCAGGTCGGTCCCAGTTCAGAACAGCACAGACCTTCTCTGGATCCATACGAAAACCTGAAGATGAAAGCAGGTATCCTAAGAATTGCACCTCATGTACAGCAAAAGCACATTTCTCTAATTTTGCATACAACTTGTTATCTCTTAAGATCTGTAACACCTGCCTCACATGATCCTGATGTGTCACAATATCTGGAGAATAGATTAGTATGTCATCCAAATACACGACTACAAACCTCCCCACAAGATGATGAAAAATGTCATTAACAAAATGCTGGAAGACAGCAGGAGCATTGGTCAACCCAAAAGGCATGACCAGGTTCTCAAAGTGGCCCTCAGGAGTGTTAAAGGCCGTCTTCCATTCATCCCCTTCCTTGATCCTGACCAGATTATATGCCCCCCTTAAGTCCAACTTGGAGAACACCTTGGCATCCACAATCTGGTTAAACAAGTCAGGAATCAAAGGAAGGGGGTACGGATCACGGACAGTAATCCTATTGAGTTCACGGAAATCCAGACATGGCCTAAGGGATCCGTCCTTTTTTTTAACAAAAAAGAACCCTGCTGCCACAGGAGATTTGGAAGGCCTAATATGTCCTTTGGCCAAACTCTCAGCAATATATTCCTTCATGGCCGTTCTCTCAGGTCCAGAAAGGTTATACAGCCTAGATTTAGGCAATCTTGTTCCAGGGATAAGATTGATAGGACAATCGTATTCCCGGTGAGGGGGTAAATCCTGACATCCACCTTCAGAAAATACATCAGAGAAATCCGATATAAAAGAAGGAAGAGTCTTAGTGGTTAAAGCAGAAAAAGATGTATTAAGGCAATTGTCAACACAATAATCGCCCCAATCCACAATTTGTCTAGTATGCCAGTCAATGGACGGATTATGTTTGCTTAACCACGGTAAACCCAGAACCACAGGAGCAGGAAGACCTTCCAACACAAAACATGAAATAAGCTCCTGATGAAATTCACCCACTCTTAATTTGATATCATGCACCATCTGAGACAAACACTTCTGAGAGAGAGGTGCAGAATCAATGGCAAACACAGAAATCCTCTTATCCAAAGAACTTGGTGACAATCCATGCATACGGACAAACTGAGCATCAATCAAGTTCACCCCTGCCCCGCTGTCAATAAACACCTCAATTTTCACAACCTTAGATTCTAGCGCCACCTCGGCAGTCAGGAGAAAACGGGTACTGCAGGATGAAGACAAATGCACATTTTCAGTCTCCCTACCCACTCCACCAAGAGTGAGATGAGAATTCAACGCCCCCTTTTCTTTTCTCTCCTTTAGAGATAGGAAGCATGGACATACATTGATAAAGTGTCCTTTCTGACCACAGAAAAAACACACACCCTTTTTATTACCAAGATGATTGCGGGTGGCTACAGAAGTGGCTCCCCCTAATTGCATAGGTTCATCCCCAGACATCAACCTAGGGGAATATTCACCCAAAGTGTCATAGGAAGCTGGTACACTATGTGATAGTACGTCCTGAGAGCGGGGGCCCCTAGATCGCTCTCTCAGGCGCCTATCCATGCGCACAGCAAGAGACATAGCGGCTTCCAAAGACACAGGGGTTTCCTGAAAGGCCAAAGCGTCCTTCAGCCTTTCAGACAAACCTTGACAGAATTGGCTACGTAAAGCCGGATCGTTCCATTCAGTATTGGTCGCCCACCTCCGAAACTCAGAGCAATAAGTCTCAACCGGCCGCTCACCCTGACAAAGGTTACGTATCTGGGTCTCCGCCAGGGAGATACGATCCGGGTCATCATAGATAATCCCTAGGGTCTTGAAAAATTCATCTACCGACCGGAGAGACAGCGATCCGGCCGGTAGAGAAAAGGCCCATGACTGCGCATCCCCTTTAAGCAGCGAGATGACCACACCAACCTTCTGTTCCTCATTACCAGAAGAATGTGGACGCAGTCTGAAATACAATTTGCACGCCTCCCTAAATAGAACAAAATTATCACATTCCCCAGAAAATCTATCCGGGAGGGGGACCTTAGGCTCCAAACAGGCCTGACACTCAGCACCCCCAGAACCACCAGCCTGTGGTCTCTGAATCTGGTTGCGGATGTCAGCCACCTCCAAGCTGAGTCCCTGCAGCCGTTCAGCCAGTGTAGTAATAGCATCCATGTCAGCACAAAATGACATAAATTTTTGTTAGAGGCGGTTTATAATGTCACGCTCAGGTGTGGGGGGAAAAGCCACACCGAGCGTATGAGGGATGGGAACAGACAAAACCAGGGAACTGGTCACCTCCTGCAGGGGACCCTAAGACTAGGCCCTAGCTGGCTACCAGTATGAACTAACCCGGGTGGTAGGAAAGCTCATACACAGGAACCTAATCTGAGTAAACCCTAGAACACCCTGCAGTCTAATGACACAAGAGAGTAACCCGTTCCTCCAAGCGAAAGGAGGAACAGGAGACTCAAACAGGAATAACCAAAGGAAGGGAAAACACTTAACTTTAAGTAGAACTCAGCAACAGGATCTCAGCCGAGATCCACACCACTCTCAACCAGGGATGTAGCAGATATAAACCGCAAGGGATACTGGGAGAGGACGAGGTAAGTAGGAGACAGCTAATTGCCAAGCGGCAACAGCTGAGGGAAAGGGGTGTGGAGAACAGCACCCAAACCACAGGGAATAGCCTGTCAAACCTGTCACTTAGAAAGCCGCGCAGAACGTCTGATTCCAGACGCAAGACCACTCGTGACAATTTTGTGACGTCATAGAAGCAGTCATATGCGCTGACCACTTCAAAATCTGCGTCCGCAGCCGCCCTTGCATGATTTCATACCACCAGTACAGCTGCTGCCCGCAGCGGCCGCCCCCGGCTCCTCCTTGTTCCCATAATAAAGTCTCTGCCCACCAACGTCTGATGTGGGAATCAGATGACAAGCAATGCATGACAGGAGCGAGTGGCAAGAAAGTTTCTCAAGTTACTCAGAGACTGAGTCCGACCCCAACAGAGTTCACAACTTCGCCTGCAAGTGGAGAGAGAGACCCTAATAAATATTACAGCCGGCCCAGACCCAAGTGAATAAAGGTGTAATGTCTGTCTATGATGATGACATATGTCTTCTACTATGGCTCTGTCTGATTCTGGCCTACTCCTTCCTGCCTGCAAGCTGCACTGCACTACTGCATATTGAAATAGGAGGCATTAGGGAATGAGTCATCATGAGTCCCTCCCCACTCCCCCATGTATAACATGACCAACAAGACGACATTACTGTATGGTGGCCACAAGACATTGTTATATTGGGGGCCACCATATGTCAGTATAATTTCACCTGTTGCTTGCCCCCACACAGTAATGTCTCCTTGTGCCACCCTAGACAGTGCCTTGTGTCTCCTTGTGTCTGCCTCCACACAGTATAATGTCTCCTTGTGGCTGCCCCCATACAGTATAGCGTCTCCTTGTGGCTGCCCCCATACAGTATAGCGTCTCCTTGTGGCTGCCCCCATACAGTATAGCGTCTCCTTGTGGCTGCCCCCATACAGTATAGCGTCTCCTTGTGGCTGCCCCCATACAGTATAGCGTCTCCTTGTGGCTGCCCCCATACAGTATAGCGTCTCCTTGTGGCTGCCCCCATACAGTATAGCGTCTCCTTGTGGCTGCCCCCATACAGTATAGCGTCTCCTTGTGGCTGCCCCCATACAGGTATAGCGTCTCCTTGGTGCCCATAGTTGGCCTGGCCCCCATACAGTATAGCGTCTCCTTGTGGCTGCCCCCATACAGTATAGCGTCTCCTTGTGGCTGCCCCATACAGTATAGCGTCTCCTTGTGGCTGCCCCCATACAGTTATAGCGTCTCCTTGTGGGCTGCCCCCATACAGTATAGCGTCTCCTTTGTGGCTGCCCCCATACAGTATAGCGTCTCCTTGTGGCTGCCCCCATACAGTATAGCGTCTCCTTGTGGCTGCCCCATACAGTATAGCGTCTCCTTGTGGCTGCCCCCATACAGTATAGCGTCTCCTTGTGGCTGCCCCCATACAGTATAGCGTCTCCTTGTGGGCTGCCCCCATACAGTATAGCGTCTCCTTGTGGCTGCCCCCATACAGTATAGCGTCTCCCTTGTGGCTGCCCCCATACAGTATAGCGTCTCCTTGTGGCTGCCCCCATACAGTATAGCGCTCTGGCCCTTGTTGGCTGCCCCCATACAGTATAGCGTCTCCTTGTGGCTGCCCCCATACAGTATAGCGTCTCCTTGTGGCTGCCCCCATACAGTTATAGCGTCTCCTTGTGGCTGCCCCCATACAGTATAGCGTCTCCTTGTGGCTGCCCCCATACAGTATAGCGTCTCCTTGTGGCTGCCCCCATACAGTATAGCGTCTCCTTGTGCTGCCCCATACAGTATAAAGTCTCCTTGTGGCTGCCCCCATACAGTATAAAGTCTCCTTGTGGCTGTCCCCATACAGTATAAAGTCTCCTTGTGTCTGCCTCCACACAGTATAACGTCTCCTTGTGGCTGCCCCCATACAGTATAACGTCTCCTTGTGGCTGCCCCCATACAGTATAACGTCTCCTTGTGGCTGCCCCCATACAGTATAACATCTCTTTGTGCCTGCCCCCATACAGTATAACGTCTCCTTGTGGCTGCCCCCATTAGGGCTGAAACGATTCATCGAGGTACTCGATGAAATCGACACAAAAAAATCCTCGATGCAGTTTTCCTGCATCGAGGATTCGTTTAAATCACGTGGCAACAGAGGGTGAGTGAAAAAAGGCTTTCACTCACTGCTCCGTGGCCTCCTGTTGGCACCGCGCTGCCTGGCTTCACACACAGTGTCAGCGCGCGTGCTGCCTGGCGCTGTGTGTGACGTCAGGCCCCTCCCACTGCATGCTGCGAAGAAGCAGCGGTCGTCTCCTGCGGACTCCATGTCGCCCAGCAGCGTGGTGAGTGGACCCTGTCTGGTAAGGTAAGTATTGTTAAAAGAGTAGGGGGCTGGCTCATGGCACTGGAGGACATGGAGGGGTTACTTTGATTGCCCTGGGGGACATGGAGGGGTTAATTTGATGGCCTTGGGGGACATGGAGGGGTTAATTTGATGTCCTTGGGGGACATGGAGGGGCTAATTATGGTGATGGGGGGACATGGAGGGGTTAATTTGATGGCCTTGGGGGACATGGAGGGGTTAATTTGATGGCCTTGGGGGACATGGAGGGGCTAATTATGGCTCTGGGGGACATGGAGGGGATAATTTGATGGCCTTGGGGGACATGGAGGGGGTAATTTGATGGCCTTGGGGGACATGGAGGGGCTAATTATGGCTCTGGGGGACATGGAGGGGATAATTTGATGGCCTTGGGGGACATGGAGGGGCTAATGATGGTGCTGGGGGACATGGAGGGGATAATTATGGCTCTGGGGGACATGGAGGGGGTAATTTGATGGCCTTGGGGGACATGGAGGGGCTAATTATGGCTCTGGGGGACATGGAGGGGTTAATGATGGTGCTGGGGGACATGGAGGGATAATTTGATGGCCTTGGGGGACATGGAGGGGCTAATGATGGTGCTGGGGGACATGGAGGGGCTAATGATGGTGCTGGGGGACATGGAGGGGATAATTTGATGGCCTTGGGGGACATGGAGGGGCTAATGATGGTGCTGGGGGACATGGAAGAGTTAATTTGATGGCCTTGGGGGACATGGAAGAGTTAATTTGATGGCCTTGGGGGACATGGAGGGGATAATTTGATGGCCTTGGGGGACATGGAGGGGCTAATGATGGTGCTGGGGGACATGGAAGAGTTAATTTGATGGCCTTGGGGGACATGGAGGGGCTAATGATGGTGCTGGGGGACATGGAGGGGTTAATTATGGTGCTCGGGGACATGGAGGGGTTAATTTGATGGCCTTGGGGAACATGGAGGGGCTAATGATGGTGCTGGGGGACATGGAGGGGTTAATTTGATGGCCTTGGTGTATAATAGATACACAGACTGGCAAAAGAGCAGCCTGCTGTATATACCATATTGGGTATAGCCGCATACTCTAGCTGCTATATGCTCTCATTGACTATAATGTGGTCCAGGGCAGGCCATCTGTCCATGTTCTAGCTTACACGATGGGTATGGTCCAAACAAAAAACGCTACTTGAAGCATATTTTTTGTAGTATCCAGCCAAAACCCAGCTTGAACGCTGTAACAAGGCCGGACCCCATTACAGTCAATCACTGCAGCAGCCGGCAGTATCCAGTTATACCTGATACGGTACATTCAGGCTGTTCTTCTGACAGAATGTATATTGCATCTGTGAAAGAAGCCTTATGTGCATTCAAAACACTGTGTACCACTGTAAGTAATAATAAATATTGTTTTTATAAAGCAATACATTATTTTAAGATGTTTTTTCTTATTAGAGTACTCGATTAATCGTTGGAATAATCGATAGATTACTTGATTACTAAAATAATCGTTTACTGCAGCCCTAGCCCCCATACAGTATAATGTCTCCTTATGGCCCCCATACAGTATAACGTCTCCTTGTGGCTGCCCCCATACAGTATAACACCTCCTTGTGGCTGCCCCCATACAGTATAACATCTCCTTGTGGCTGCCCCCATACAGTATAACATCTCCTTGTGGCTGCCCCCATAGAGTATAATGTCTCCTTGTGGATGCCCTAAGTGTTTTTTTTTTCTTTTAAACGGGTATTTATCTTGATATATATCGTTAGCGTGGGAATAATTTTTATATTGCCCAACCCTATTACGGCCACCCTGCAATCCAGCAGTGGAGGTCATGCTTGCACACTATAGGAAAAATGCAGGCCTCTCTGGTGGCAGGGACCACGGGAACTCACATAGGCTGGTGCTTTTTCCTATAGTGTGCAAGCATGACCACCGCTGATGAATTGCAGGGTGGTCTGTAACCATAGCAACGAGCAATGTATAATGTGATGGAAACATAAATCCAGCCAGCAAAGGAAGCAATATGGACAATAACAATACATCAGTAAGTGGCTTATATTATCTTCCTCTACATAAAAAATGCCACTTGCTGAAGGGAGACAGCCCCTTTAACTCCCTGTTTTGCCAGAGTCCAGCTGCAGCAGTGGGAAAAATAGCTAACTGGAGGAGGAGGGCTGCTTTAGAGGCTGCTACCTCCAAAATGGTAGCAGCTAGAAACATGCAGGTCATTCTGAAAGCAGACATTCCAAGCTTTCAGAATGACCAATACCAGAATGACAGCTATAGAGAGGAGTAATCACTGTGAAAAACCGGGATGCTGTGAATGCAGCTGAAAGTGAAAGTATAAACAGGTTTTACTCGCGATTATTCCCAACCTGATTTCTAACAGTGATTTCTGCTCTATTGCTTGTATAATAGCTGGACTATCAGCTTTCATGCAAGACCAGTTGCATGTTTCTAGCTGCTACCATTGAGGAGATATCACCATCTAAAGCAGCCTTCCCCCCTCCAGTTAGCTACTTTTCTCACTGCCCAAGCTGGACTCTGGCAAAACAGTTAGGTGGTTAATGTTGACCTTCTTTCATCATAAATTTTGTGACCTTGTTCACTTAAAAAATGTTTTAAAAAATTGTTAATAATAAAAGGAAAAAAACAAATAACATCTGCAAGGATTTCACATGTTCTCTTCATGTTTGTGCATCTCCCTCTCACACAAACATCCCATGCTGATACCAATACAAATACAGCACTGCAAAATGTGTCAGTGCTATATAAGGCTGCGTTCACAACTCTGTTTCAGAGATTTGCAGATTGTAACAATGCCTGTCCTTATCCACAAAACTGACAAAAATAGGACATGTTCTATTTTTTTTGCGGACAGGAAATGCAAACATATGGGAACAGAATGCACACCGAATCATTTCAGTTTTTTTTTCTTTTTTGCGGACCCATTGAAATGAATGGTTCCGCATACGGACCTGGAAAATAATGGAAAAAATATGTTTGTGCGCATAAGCCCTAAGAATCAGGAAATAAATAACTATTGACAATAGAAGAGTTTGACTTTATTGCCCTCTAGTGGTGAATCCTTACAATGCATGTTAAATGGATTTTTCAAAGTCTTCCTGTGTACAGCAAAAAGACAAGAAGCTGCTATTACTATCAGTCAGTGCACTGCAGTTTGTGTAACATCAGTTTCATCAATGGTTGGAAGGACACTATAGCAGCACTATTTTAATGTCCACATGCAATACAATAGGCATTCTGAGCTGAATTAAATTAAAATGTGCTTCTAGCACAGAGTCTTCACCTGCTTCTCTATATATGGTAATATAATGTGTAACACTTACGCATCACTTCCCCGTCAGCCTTACAAACCCGGACTGTCATTGCTTGACCAAATTCAAGGGCAATTTGGGAATTTATTTCTTCTAATGTAACCTGCATGTGTGGAAAAATCAAACACCAGTAAGTACACTGGATAATGTAAAAGAAAATACTCCACATTTTTTTCCAATCCTGCACATCGCCTTTAACCCCTTAACTGTTGTGCCAGAGAGGAGCACCAGCAGTGGGAAAAGTAGCTATCTGAAGGGGGGTGGGCTGCTTTAGATTCTGCCACCTCCTGAATGGTAGCAGATAGAAACATGCAACTGATCTTGATTGAAAGCAGACATTCCAAGCTTTCAGATACCAAAATGACAGCAATATGTTCAGGACAGAGAAAGATATCACTGATAGAAATTGGGATGCTGTGAATGCAGCTGAAAATGAAAGTAAAAACAGATTTTACTTGCGATTATTCCCGACTTGATTTCTAACAGTGATTTCTCCTCTATTGCTTGGAATTTAGCTGTCATTTTGGCCTTGTATGAAAGCTGGACTGTCAGCTTTCATACAAGACCAGTTGCATGTTTCTAGCTGCTACCATTGAGAAGATATCCCCATATGAAGCAGCCCTCCCCCTCCAGTTAGCTACTTTTCACACTGCTCCAGCTGGACGGGCAAAACAGTTAGGTGGTTAAAGGGGTTTTCCAGTTTTTGGATACTGATGACCTGTTATCCAGAGAGGTCATCAATACCAGATTGGTGGAGGTCTGACACCCCGCACTCCCACCTCTCTGCTGTTTTGAGAAGCCCAGAGGCGGAAATATAACAGTGGATAAAGTCAGAAGCATAAGGTTCCATCCACTGTGTAGAGGAGCTCAGCTTCCATTCACTAGAATGCGGTATACCGGCGCACCTATGCTTCTGGTTCCACCTACTGTCATGTTTCTGAAACCATGTTACTGGTAGGGGTGCCGGGTGACGGACTTCCAATGATCTGATATTGATGACCTCTCTGGAGGAAAGGTCATCAATAACTAAAAGCTGCATAATCTCTTAAAGAAGAACTCCCGCAAAAAAATGTTATTCCATGTCCTGCTAGAAATGTACATGATGTAATCTGTAGTGAATGTCATTTTCTTACGAGTGTCTGTATTTTTGACTTAAATATTCCTGAAGTTTCTTATCTGTGTCATGTGACCAGCAATCAGACCCACCAACTCACACAGAGACGTATGTGTGGACAGGAAGTCTATTTCTCTATGCATTCC
Source organism: Rhinella marina (assembly GCA_900303285.1). Taxonomy (NCBI): domain Eukaryota; kingdom Metazoa; phylum Chordata; class Amphibia; order Anura; family Bufonidae; genus Rhinella; species Rhinella marina. The sequence continues at coordinate 62,405 of ONZH01018841.1, read as the reverse complement.
TATGGGAGCCTCACTTTCAGTCTCATAGGAATGAATAGAGAAGTAACTGGCTTCCTGTCCTGGGTCAGTTGGAGGTCAGGGAGTTGGTCACATGACCCAGCTACAATAAGAAGAGAGGTTATTACTCACAATTACATTCTCTGATAAGAAGATGACATTCACTACAGATTATATCATGCACCTTTCTAACAGGTCAGAGAATAATAATTTTTTCGGGAGTTCTTCTTTAAGGCCTCTTTCACACAAGCAAGTTTTCCGTCTGGGTGCAATGCGTGAAGCACCCAGACTGTAAGGGGTTCTCCGGGCTTTTAATATTTTGCAGTATTATACTGCAAAATATTAAAAGCCCGGAGAACCCCTTATAAACAATATGTATGGTACCACGCACTACCTTTCTGATAATCACACTGATTCCCCCACTAAGAATGACCACTAAGGGCTTGTTCACATCAACATTAGGCATTCCGTTCTGGCTTTCCATTATAACGATGTTATAACGGTAAAAACAGAATCCATGAGACGAAAATTAAAACGGAAGCCTTTAGAGGCATTCCGTTTTGATTAGTTATAATAGAAGTATATAGGCAAGTATAATGGATCCGTCTAGTTTTCGTTATGCTGGACGGAAAACAAAGTTCAGTCGACAGAACTTTGTTTTCCAGCCAGCATAACGGAAACCAGACGGCTCTGTTATGTTTGCCCATATACTTCTATTATAACTGATCAAAATGGAATGCCTCTAAAGGCTTCAAACGCCAATGGAACAGTGATAGGGCTTTTAATATTGATGATCTATCCTCAGGATAGGTCATCAATATCATATTGTCGGGGGTCCGACACATGGCACTCCCACAGATCAGCTGCATGCGCAGTACGCACAAGCTTTCTCTCTTCCTGCTCACCGCTGCTATTTATGGCAAAGCAGCAGCGAGCAGGAAGAGAGAAAGGCGATGGCATGTGCATACTGTGTTCACTGTCTCCTCAGACACCTGATCGGTGGAGGTGCCATGTGTCAGACCCCCACTGAGGACAGGTCGTCAATATTAAAAGCTCAGAGAACTCCTTGAATTCTGATCCATTCATTTCAATGAGTCTGTGTACAGTCATGGCCAAAAGTTTTGAGAATGACACAAATATTATATTTTCACATGATCTGCTGCCCTCTGGTTTTTATGTGTGTTTGTCAGATGTTTTTATCACATACAGAAATATAATTGCAATCATATTATGAGTAACAAAAGCTTATATTGACAGTTAGAATGACTTAATGCAGCAAGTCAATATTTGCAGTGTTGACCCTTCTTCTTCAGGACCTCTGCAATTCTCCCTGGCATGCTCTCAATCAACTTCTGGACCAAATCCTGACTGATAGCAGTCCATTCTTGCACAATCAATGCTTGCATTTTGTCAGAATTTGTAGGTTTTTGTTTGTCCACCCGTCTCTTGATGATTGACCACAAGTTCTCAATGGGATTAAGATCTGGGGAGTTTCCAGGCCATGGACCCAAAATCTCTATGTTTTGTTCCCTGAGCCATTTAGTTATCACCTTTGCTTTATGGCAAGGTGCTCCATCATGCTGGAAAAGGCATTGTTGATTGCCAAACTGCTCTTGGACGGTTGGGAGAAGTTGCTCTCGGAGGACATTCTGGTACCATTCTTTATTCATGGCTATGTTTTTAGGCAAGACTGTGAGAGAGCCGAATCCCTTGGCTGAGAAGCAACCCCACACATGAATGGTTTCAGGATGCTTTACAGTTGGCATGAGACAAGACTGGTGGTAGCGCTCACCTCGTCTTCTCCGAATAAGCTGTTTTCCAGATGTCCCAAACAATCGAAAAGGGGATTCATCAGAGAAAATGACTTTACCCCAGTCCTCAGCAGTCCACTCCCTGTACCTTTTGCAGAATATCAGTCTGTCCCTGATGTTTTTTCTGGAGAGAAGTGGCTTCTTTGCTGCCCTCCTTGAGACCAGGCCTTGCTCCAAGAGTCTCCGCCACACCTGCCTAAAGCCATTCCTGAGCAAGCTCTGCACTGCTGGTAGCCCGATCCCGCAGCTGAAACACCTTTAAGAGACGGTCCTGGCGCTTGCTGGTCTTTCTTGGGCGCCCTGGAGCCTTTTTGGCAACAATGGAACCTCTCTCCTTGAAGTTCTTGATGATGCGATAGATTGTTGACTGAGGTGCAATCTTTCTAGCTGCGATACTCTTCCCTGTTAGGCCATTTTTGTGCAGTGCAATGATGACTGCACGTGTTTCTTTAGAGATAACCATGGTTAACAGAAGAGAAACAATGATGCCAAGCACCAGCCTCCTTTTAAAGTGTCCAGTGGTGTCATTCTTACTTAATCATGACAGATTGATCTCCAGCCCTGTCCTCATCAACACCCACACCTGTGTTAATGGAGCAATCACTGAAACGATGTTAGCTGGTCCTTTTAAGGCAGGGCTGCAATGATGTTGAAATGTGTTTTGGGGGATAAAGTTCATTTTCTAGGCAAATATTGACTTTGCAAGTAATTGCTGTCCAGCTGATCACTCTTTATAACATTCTGGAGTATATGCAAATTGCCATTATAAAAACTGAAGCAGTAGACTTTGTAAAAATTAATATTTGTATCATTCTCAAAACTTTTGGCCATGACTGTATTGTATTGTTTTTCCATGCACCAATTCTGCATTCAGGAAAACCTGCAGCATGTTCTATATTCTGCGTGTTTCACGCAGCTCTGGCTCCATAGAATTGAATGGGGATTCAGTGAAAAACACATCGCATCCGGATGCAATGTGTTTTTCACTGATAGTTTGTAGGAAATGTAGATAGTTATTCTTCCTTTTTTTTTTATGCGCGTCAAAAACCTATCAAAAGCTGATTGCATCCGCGCGGGGAAAAACTTTAACGCTGAACACAATCGCAGACAAAATCTTTTTTTTTTCCCTAAACAGATCCTGACACACTCCATATCACTTATGTCAAAGAAGCCTTAAAGCAGGAGAAAGTGCAGCCATTCTTAGCTAGGGAGACCTCTCCAGTAGCTCTATATGTTTGTACCCGTAGAGAAGACACATGAGAAGGAGCACAGTATGAGAATAGGTTGTTCCGTCATCTGGTTGCAATTCCTTGGGCTATGTTCACACTGCAGTCAGAGGTCTGAAGATTCAGGAAGAATAATATCACATGATGAGATGTTATTCCCATCCAAAGATGGAAACCACAACAGAGCCCACTGTAAGTGAATAAGGCATGGGTGGTATTGTCATGCTATTGATCCGGCTGTGCTTCAAGGTTTCCATTAACATATGAAATCGCAATACCTGTGTGAACAGAGCCTTACCTGTATGGGCAGGTCACATAATAATGGGTCCTGGACTAACATTGCAAGTCCTTCCTGGAATATGTCTATGACTTCAGCATGTGGCAGCTCCTCCTCCACATCTTCTTCTTTAATTGCATCTCCTGGCTGGTCTACATCAGTCTCATATTTCACGTTCATATCCATTTCCTATCCAAAACGGCCCATGAAGGAAAATATCAAATTATTGCTTATTTAGGAAGAGGATCAGTCAATTCCAACACAATTGGTTAGCTTCTGGTATTTTACAATTTATATTGGGGGAGACGAATGAGCAGAACCTTGAAATCAGTCAGCCAATCTCATGACCACCAGGGCTTCCAGAAGATATGCCCTTTTAAGAGGCATAGAAACACAGATAAACAAAGAAAAAAAAAAGTCAGCGTATGCTGGACACCAGAGGTGTCCAACAGGCCCTACTGACTATAATGGACGACGTTTACATTCTGGTTCTCCATCATTCAGCTGGACAATATATTGCTGCATCAGCTAAATTCCATCCTGCTTTTTAGCTGGAATCTACAACGGAAGCTCTAATGTAACCTTCATTCTGCACACTAAGGGTCTCCTAGTATTGTTTACCAGACCTGCCAGATCTAATCTTCCATCTTCCTAATAAGCACCATTTAAAGGGGCATTCCAATCTCAAGCATTTATGGCATATCTACATCCATCACCCACAGTTATCTCCAGAATAGCCCCTTCCACCTGGATGCAGCTCCCAGAAGTGGTCAGAACTAAGAAATGAGATTTGTGGAAACAGCTCAGTACAGACCGTTGGCTGTTTCTGTAATCCTGACCACCTCTGTCTGCCACATCCAGGTGGAAGGAGGTGGGGGGGCATTCTGAGATGGGTATACCCTTTAATGGCTATATGTAGGCTGCAACAATTGTTTTCCCCTTTGCCGGACATTTATAGGCCATGTACTTGATTTGGACACCTTTTCTCAGAACACAGGTGGAAATGTTTCTTGTGGTGTTCTTCAAAGTACTCTTAGGCCCCTTTCACACGGGCGATGTTTCCGCGCGGGTGCAATGCGTGATGCGAACGCATTGCACCAGCACTGAATCCTGACCCATTCATTTCACTGTGGCTTTTCACATGAGCGCTGTTTTTCATGCATCACTTCTGCGTTGCGTGAAAATCGCAGCATGTTCTATATTCTGCGTTTTTCACGCAGAACTGGCCCCATTGAAGTGAATGGGTCTGCGTGACGCATGGTTGCTAAGAGATGTTGTTTGTAAACATTCAGTTTTTTCGCACGCGCGTGCTAAACGCATCAAAACGCTTCGCACCCGCGCGGAAAAAAACTGAAAGAACATACGCAATCGCAGTCAAAACTGACTGCAATTGCGTGCAGATTTTCCTGAACGCATCCGGACCGGACCAAATCCGGACACGCTCGTGTGAAAGGGGCCTTAGATAAATGTTCCGGATATCCATCTCCCTGACAGTCACCATCTTATGCCTTGTGGTGGAACCTCCATTCTCCAGAAAGGAACCCTAAAGGGGTTTTCTGGGATTTTACTACTGATTAGTGGAGGTCTGACACCTAGGACCCTCGTGGATCAGCAGTTTGAGAGGGCAGCAGCTACCTTCTCTCAGTGTACTAAGCACAGCGCCATACATTCACTGTTATGGGTCTGAGCTGCAATATCAAGTACAGCCGCTATACTATGTACAGTGCTGTGCTTAGTGTGCACAGAGAAGGGAGCAGTGCTCACAGGAGCATGGTGCCTTCTGAAACAGCTGATTGACGGATGTCCGGAACGTCAGACCACTACTAGGGATGAGCGAACTTGTGTTTTTCATGTTCAGCGTACAAGGTTCAGGATCAAGTTATCTCATAAATCCGTTATGGATTCCGCTACCAAGGACCATTACTTATGGTCTGTGGTAGCCGAATCTATAACGGAACACTTACATAACCCAAACCATGTATGCAGAACTTGAAAACACGAGTTCGCTCATCCCTAACCACCAATCAAATATTGATGATCAAAAATTGCAGAAAACCTATTTAAATATAGGGCATTCATGGCACATCTTGTGAATAGTCAGAATGCCTCTTTAATGCAGAGCAGGCTGATTGTTCTTTCCTGATAATATAAGGCTTCTTGTCTTATGAGTAGCATAGTAAATATGGAAGCGATCCCACTGGAGACATTATAGCCTGTCATTCCCTACCATGAAGTGGCTGATAACAGAGCACAAAAGACACGTAGAGGAGCTTTCAGATCTTTCCACACGGTGCCGTAAGGAACATTTACAACACCCATTCGCGGCATCCTACTAACCTGCCACTACAGATTATATATCCTTGACTGAGTCACTAAACATCTTGCGATAAACTGTCCAAAATAATCAGCGACCACCGAAAGTACATCCCCAAGGAGACCTTTGGGCGGAAACACGTCACCACCTGAGACTGCTGGCGGAATTGCGCGTTCTCCAGGCGGAATTACGCAATCACGTAAGTATTCGGCGTCTTGTTTCAGGTTGGTGTGTGAAAACATGCTGCTGTTCTGCCCAACCTGTGGCAATGTGCTGATTGTGGAGGAGGGGCAGAAATGCTACAGGTTCGCCTGCAATACCTGCCCCTATGTGCACAATATTAATCGCAAGGTACATGGTTTATTTATGTTTTTCTGTATCGTGCTTATGGGGACATTAGTTATAGTGATATATTAATTCCTAGCTCTCTTAGAGAAGCCATACAATAACTACTGTATTTCCCAGTCAGCTCTTGCTTTTGGATCTTTTGTTGCCTAGCAACCGTTCATGAAGCTAATAAGTGACTACTTTAGGCTCTCATGATTCTGGAGAACTGGGTACTTCTGAACTGCCTGCATCACTTCTACCTCAGTAGTAGGGTCATGTATGTCCTATACTTTATTTGTGCCTCATGGATAATTTAGGGGTAACTCCATTTGAATATGAGGACATCAAAGCTGCTTGGTTTCAAAATTGGGCTCAGCCCCCACCACTAGGGATGAGCAAACTTGTGTTTTCAAGTTCAACATTTGGGTTACCTAAGAATCCCGTTATGGATTCCGCTACCACGGACCATAATTCTATGAGGGCATTCACCACGGAAGCCTATAAGAGACATTCTGTATTGCATTTGTCATAATAGAAGTCCATAAATGTCTTTTAGGATGGAATGCCTCTTATGGGCTTTCATGGTGCGTGCCGTCATAGAATTCCATGGTCTGTGGTAGTGGAATCCATAATGGGATTCTAAGATAACCCGAACCTTGTACGCCTTGAACTTGAAAACACAATTTCGTTCATCCCTACCCACCACCTATTTGGGAGATGTCTCAAGACACTTTTTTAAGAATTTGAGACCGCACTAGCAGAGGTGCAATGCTAAGTGAATGTTAATAATTGCACCCCAATGTGTAAAACTGATATAACTGCACACCTTTCTTCAGGGCAAGTGCGTTCAGAAGTGTTGTGAGGAGGCAGAAGCAGCAAACTTGACCTTTCAGATGTTTTGTTAAAACCACACTTTAAAATGAGCTTTTATATAAGGATTGTAGTAAAAGCAAATTCCTTATATTCTCAGAGATGCGTACCGTCACACAGTGCAGCAGGTGCTACTCATACAATACACAAGTGTTTGATTGCTGGGGTCGTACCACAAGAATTGTGGTCTTGAGCCCCCGATTTGAATGGAGCGATAGTATAATGATAGCGTGCACGCTGTCGCTGCATCCATTCAGTAGTAATCCTATGTATGTAGTCATAGGCGTGCTTTTTCTGTTAGGTAACCAGCAGAAAATACCCCAAACTCAAGGAGGTTGATGATGTTCTGGGAGGCTCTGCAGCATGGGAAAACGTGGACTCGACTGCAGGTAAGAGTTAGTCAAGTCATGCTTAGTATTAACCCACAGTATTTAGGTTGAGTGGTCGGTGCCATTGCCTGTTCACATTGAGACACAAATCAGTGCAAGTATGGGGTAGAATCATGGACTCCATTCAGTCCTGCTGAACCAGCAGCGGCTGTTTCATCCTTAGGACAGCAGCTGCTCTAATACTACCATCAATGGCAAACTGTAAGGTCCAGCAATGAAAGCAGGTTTTGCCCTGGTACTAATGGTAACCAAATCAGAACTCACAGGAAGGATGAACAGCGCCTACTGCCTTCAGGAATAGAGTGGAGACACACAGGACCAACACTAGGTGTCATTAGCTACCATGGCCGTTCCCATCTGGTATTCTTTGAAGGAACATTGACCAACCTTCGGTATATCAAGGGCATTGTGGAATCCTTCCTAGTGCCTCTTTTTGATTCAGTTAGGACTAAGGTTGCACCTGGCATCGTATTATCAATACCTTTTCAATACCTTTTTACCCAATTTGATTTCAGGATCAGCATTTTTTGATACTAAGCAGCAATATTGCGCAGCTTAGTATCAGTCCCTCACTGTGACACAGCTGGCCACTGCCACCAATTAAATAACTGATTGACCTGGTCGGGGGAATGTCAGGGAGCGAATAGGAGGACGGGAGAGAGAAACTCACAATGGTGCTAAATGCTCACACATTAAAGGAACTTTGAACTTTTTGTAATGATAGTAAGTGGTTTGAAAACGTGACATATATACTGCAACGCAACAGACAAAAAAAAAAAATCTGACCTCGGTGGATTTTTTGCAACTGTCGAAGCATGTCGCATTGTGACACCACTGACATTACAAAAAATGTGGCACAACTCAGTGACACATGTTTGTGTAGCCATAGCCTAATAGTAATTAAACCCCATCATGTATCTCCAGGGGTGCACCTAGCCTTTCTGCTACCTGAGGCGAAAACTGAAACAGCATCCTCACATAATGGACAACATAGGGTTAATGTGAGGTACATGATGGGGTTACTTAATGTGAGGCACATGTGGAGGTCTAAATTAATAATGCCATGTGTCTCACATTAATAACTCCCTCATGCACCTCTTTACGTAATGGTCAGCGTGGGGTTAATGTGAGTTACTTTATGTGGTTATGATTTTAATGTTCCATAAAATTATTACTTTTGGATTTACGTTTCTCTGTTTTTGTTTTTTTTTTTTGTGTGGTTGTCATGTAATTATTTTACATTCTTGTCATTTCAGAACCTTGTCCAAAATGCGAGCATCCTAGAGCTTATTTCATGCAGATCCAGACCAGATCAGCTGATGAGCCAATGACTACATTTTACAAGTGTTGCAATGCACAGTGCGGCCATCGATGGAGAGACTGATCCCTTTGTTTTGTCCATGTACATTGTTTAATTGCATTAAAGGGGTTCTGCAGTTTTTAAAAACAGATGATCTATCCTCAGGATAGATCATCAGCATCTGATCGGCGGGGGTTCGACACCCGGGGCCCCCGCCGATCAGCTGTTTGAGAAGGCAGCGGCGCTGCAGTAGCGCCGCGGCCTTCTCTGTGTTTACCGCAGGCCCAGTGACGTCACGACTACTATCACTGGCCTGGGCGCGGCTAAGCTCCATTTATGTGAACAGAGCTTAGCCCCGCCCAGGCCAGTGATACTAGTCGTGACGTCACTGGGCCTGCGGTAAACACAGAGAAGGCCGCGGCGCTCCTGCAGCGCCGCTGCCTTCTCAAACAGCTGATCGGCGGGGGCCTCGGGTGTCGGACCCCCGCCGATCAGATGCTGATGATCTAGCCAGAGGATAGATCATCAGTTTTTAAAAACTGTAGAAACCCTTTAATATTGCCGTGTGATGTTACGCAATTTTCTTTAGATTGTGAGAATTAAAGAGGTTTCCTGAAAGTTTAATATTGATGGTGTATCTATCCTCAGGATAGGTCATCAATATATGATCACAACACTGTACTATTGTATAGCGGCTTGGTTTATAGGGCAGGCCCATTAACTTGAATGTGACTGAGCTGCACTTAGACCATGTAACCAATGAACGTGACATCACTGGCCTAGAAATAGGTTGCATAGCTCACCTGAGTGCCATAGTCTCTTCAAACAGCAGACCAGCAAGGGTTCAGGGAGTTGGCCCCCCACCAATGAGACATCTTAAAGATGGGTCATCAATATTATACTCCCAGGTCACCCCCTTTAAGAGTCTATATTCATTTAGAAGTGTCATATCTTCAGTGTTGTCCCATGAACAGCTATAATAAAATATTTACAAAAACTCTGTTTTGTGAGATACTGTGTGTATGTGTATGTGTGTGTGTGTATATATATATATATATATTATATATATATATATATATATATGAGAGAGATCTCATCTCAAGTGTTGGCACATGTTTATTTCCTTTGTTGTGTATTGGAAAAACACAAAACTCAAAAATGGTCCTAACAAAATTGTTGGCACCTTTTCAAAATTGTGGGTTAACAGTTTTGAATCAAGCATGTGATGCTCGCTCGTACTAACATGTGGCAAGTAACAGGTGTGGGCAATATAAAAATCACACCTGAGACCAGATAAAAGGATGAAGAAGTTGACTAAATCTGCATTGTGTGTAACACATTAAGCACGGAGAACAAAAACAGGAGAATAGAACTGTCTGAGGACTTGAGAACCACAATTGTGGAGAAATATCAACAATCTCAAAGCTACAAGTCCACCTCCAGCGATCTTGATGTTCCTTTGTCTATGATGTGCATAATCAAGAAGTTTACAATCCATGGCACTGTAACTAAGCTCCGTGGACGGAAGAGAAAAATTGCTGAAGGTTGCAATGCTGGATAGTCTGGGTGGTGAATAAGCAGCCCCAATCAAGTTCCAAAGAAATTCAAGCTGTCCTGCAGGCTCACGGTGCATCAGTGTCAGCTCAAACTATCCTTCAACATTTGAATGAAATGAAACGCTATGGCAGGAGGACCCCACTGCTGACACAGACATAAAAAAGCTATACTGCAGTTTGCCAAAATGTACATGTGTAAGCCAAAATACTTCTTGGAAAACATCTTGTGAACAGATGAGAGCAAGATAGAGCTTTTTGGTAAAGCACATCGTTCTACAGTTTACCAAAAACAAAATGAGGCCTACAAATAAAAGAACTCAATACCTACAGGCAAATATGGAGGTTCAAAGATGTTTTCGGGTTGTTTTGCTGCCTCTGGAACTGGTGCATGGCATCATGAAATCTGAAGATTACCAAAGGATTGTGGGTTGCACTGTAGGGCTCAGAAAGCTGGGTTTGTGTCATAGGTCATGGGTCTTCCAGCAAGACAATGACCCCTAACATACTTCAAGAAGAACCCAGAAACGGATGGGAACAAAGCGCTGGAGAGTTCTGAAGTGGCTAGCAATGCGTCTGGATCTAAATCCCATTGAAACCCATTGTGGAGAGATCTTAAAATTGCTGTTCTGAGAAGGCACCCCTCAAATATGAGAGACCTGGAGCAGTTTGCAGAAGAAAAGTCGTCCAAAATTCCATTTGAGAGGTATAAGAAGCGTGTTAATGGTTAAAGGAAGCAATTGATTTCCGTTATTTCTTTCAAAGGGTGTGCAACCAAATATTAAGTTGAGGGTGCCAGTAAATTTGTCAGGCCATTTTTGGAGTTTTGCGTGAAAATGTATAATTTTTTTTTTTCTTTTTTTTTTTTGTGGTGTTCCAATACACACAAAGGAAATAAACGTGTATAACATAACGTGTAATTGCAATCATTTTCTGGGAGAAATGCTTCGTTTTTAGGAAAATTTCAGAGGTGCCAACATTTGTAACTGACTATATACACTCACCGGCCACTTTATTAGGTACACCTGTTCAACTGCTCGTTAACACTTAATTTCTAATCAGCCAATCACATGGCGGCAACTCAGTGCATTTAGGCATGTAGACATGGTCAAGACAATCTCCTGCAGTTCAAACCGAGCATCAGTATGGGGAAGAAAGGTGATTTGAGTGCCTTTGAACGTGGCATGGTTGTTGGTGCCAGAAGGGCTGGTCTGAGTATTTCAGAAACTGCTGATCTACTGGGATTTTCACGCACAACCATCTCTAGGGTTTACAGAGAATGGTCCAAAAAAGAAAAAACATCCAGTGAGCGGCAGTTCTGTGGGCGGAAATGCCTTGTTGATGCCAGAAGTCAGAGGAGAATGGGCAGACTGGTTTGAGCTGATAGAAAGGCAACAGTGACTCAAATTGCCACCCGTTACAACCAAGGTAGGCAGAAGAGCATCTCTGAACGCACAGTACGTCGAACTTTGAGGCAGATGGGCTACAGCAGCAGAAGACCACACCGGGTGCCACTCCTTTCAGCTAAGAACAGGAAACTGAGGCTACAATTTGCACAAGCTCATCGAAATTGGACAGTAGAAGATTGGAAAAACGTTGCCTGGTCTGATGAGTCTCGATTTCTGCTGCGACATTCGGATGGTAGGGTCAGAATTTGGCGTCAACAACATGAAAGCATGGATCCATCCTGCCTTGTATCAACGGTTCAAGCTGGTGGTGGTGGTGTCATGGTGTGGGGAATATTTTCTTGGCACTCTTTGGGCCCCTTGGTACCAATTGAGCATCGTTGCAACGCCACAGCCTACCTGAGTATTGTTGCTGACCATGTCCATCCCTTTATGACCACAATGTACCCAACATCTGATGGCTACTTTCAGCAGGATAATGCGCCATGTCATAAAGCTGGAATCATCTCAGACTGGTTTCTTGAACATGACAATGAGTTCACTGTACTCAAATGGCCTCCACAGTCACCAGATCTCAATCCAATAGAGCATCTTTGGGATGTGGTGGAACGGGAGATTCGCATCATGGATGTGCAGCCGACAAATCTGCGGCAACTGTGTGATGCCATCATGTCAATATGGACCAAAATCTCTGAGGAATGCTTCCAGCACCTTGTTGAATCTATGCCACGAAGAATGGAGGCAGTTCTGAAGGCAAAAGGGGGTCCAACCCGTTACTAGCATGGTGTACCTAATAAAGTGGCCGGTGAGTGTATATATATATATATTACACATACAGTGGAGGAAATAAGTATTTGATCCCCCACTCACTTTTAAAGTTTTAATACTAAAAAATAAATGAAACGTCTCATAATTTTATGCCAGCTTTATTTTAACAGTGCCAAATAGAATATCAAAAGAAAAACGGAGAAAATTACATGACATGAGAAATAAAAAATAATTTTCATTTCTTTGAGGGAAATAAGTATTTGATCCCCTAGGAAAACATCATTTAATACTTGGTGGCAAAACCCTTGTTGGCAAGCACAGCAGTCAGACGTTTCTCATAGTTTTTTATAAGGTTTGCACACACTTCAGGAGTAATTTTGGCCCACTCCTCTCTTCAAATCATCTCGATATCCTTAAAGGGGTTGTCCGGGTTCAGAGCTGAACCTGGACATACCTTTAAATTCACCCATGCAGCCCGCCTGAACAGGGCATCGGAGCATCCTATGCTCCGATGCCCTCCTTTGCCCTGCGCTAATTAGCGCAGGGCAAAGGCATTTAGCCCGGTTCTGGTGACGTACCAGGCTCTGCCAGGCGGAGGCTTCCGCCTGGCAGTGAGCCCGGTGACGTCACCGGCGCTGATGGGCGGGCTTTAGCGCTGCCCTAGCCAGTAAAACGGCTAGGGCAGCGCTAAAGCCGGCCCATTACAGCCGGTGACGTCAGCGAACTCACGGCAGTGTGTTATATAAACAAAAGAGCCCTTGCCCTGCGCAATCCAGCGCAGGGCAAGGGAGGACATCGGAGCATGAGATGCTCCGATGCCCTGTTCAGGCAGGCTGCCTGGGTGAATATAAGGGTATGTCCGGGTTCAGCTCTGAACCCGGACAACCCCTTTAAGGTTTTTAGGCATGCATTTGGAAACGCGAAGCTTCAACTCTCTCCATAGATTTTCAATAGGATTGAGGTCAGGAGACTGGCTAGGCCATTCCATGACCTTGATATGCTTCTTATGGAGCCACTCCTTTGTTTTCTTGGCTGTATGTTTTGGGTCGTTGTCGTGCTGAAAGACCCATCCACTACCCATTTTCAGTGCCCTGGCGGAGGCAAGGAGGTTGTCACCCAGGATTTTGCGATACATGGCCCCGTTCATCTTCCCGTCAATGCGGTGAAGTTGGCCTGTGCCCTTAGAAGAAAAACACCCCCAAAACATAATACTTCCACCACCATGCTTGACAGTGGCGATGGTATTCTTAGGGTCATATTCTGTATTTTTCTTCCTCCAAACACGTTGAGTTGAGGCCAAAGAGCTCAATTTTGGTCTCATCTGACCACAGCACCTTCTCCCAGTCTCTCTCGGAGTCATTAATATGTTCATTGGCAAACTTGAGGCGGGCCTGGACGTGAGCCTTCTTGAGCAGAGGAACCTTGCGTGCACTGCAGGATTTTAAACCATTACGTCTCAGTGTATTACCAATGTTTTTTTTGGAGACTGTGGTCCCAGCTGCCTTGAGATCATTACTCAGCTCCTCCCGTGTAGTTCTTGGCTGATTTTTAGCCTTTCTCATGATCAATGAGACTCCACGAGGTGATATCTTGCATGGAGCTCCAGGCCTGGGTCGATTGACAGTAACGTTGTACTTCTTCCACTTCCGAATAATTGCACCAACAGTTGTCACCTTCTCATCCAGCTTCTTACTTATGGCTTTGTAGCCCATTCCAGCCTTGTGTAGGTCAACAATTTTGTCCCTGACATCTTTAAACAGCTCTTTAGTCTTGCCCATGGTGGAGATGTTGGAGTGTCACTGAGACTGTTGGCAGGTGGACTTTTATGCCCCTTTCACACGAGCGGGAGACTCGCATGTCTCCCGCAACGCATCTACAGGGCTGGACTCGGCACGGACAGGGATCGCATAGCATTATATGCGATCCCAGTCAGTGCCGGAGTCCAGTCCTGTAGATGCGTTGCGGGAAACATGCGAGTCTCCCGCTCGTGTGAAAGGGGCATTATACAGGTGACAATTTGGGACAGGTGTCTCTCATCTAGGTAACGACTTCACTGTTATTAGGGGGTGTCAGTGGTCTGTGGGAGCCAACATTAGTCATGGTTTTCCTAGGGGATCAAATACTTATTTCCCTCAAAGAAATGCAAATTATTTTTTATTTCTCATTTCATGTAATTTTCTCAGTTTTTCTTTTGATATTCTATGTGGCACTGTTAAAATAAAGCTGGCATAAAATTGAGACATTTCATTTATTTTTTAGTATTGAAACTTTTAAAGTCAGTGGGGGATCAAATACTTATTTCCTCCACTGTGTATATATATATATATATATATATATATATATATATATATTGTGACACAGTGAAGGGTTTGTTGCTTGATGGAAGGTATTTTCCTCCGAGCATGTGGTGCTGGACTGATTGACAGCTAGGTGAGGTCAAGCACCAGACTGGATCTTAGGTGCCGGTCCAGGCTTTGCAGACACCTGTTTTAAAAGCCAGCTGAACGGCAGCAGTGGGGAGAGGAGGCTTATGCCTGGATGAAGGCTTGCAACCTGTTTGGGGAAGACAGGTCGATATAACCCTGGACTTGGACTTTTTGTGCTGAAATGGCAGCCTGGTGTGAATGAACACCAGGACTTCCAACTGAAGTTGTGTTTTTTCTGATTTATTAAAGCCTGCTTGTGTGAATAAACAGTGCAGTTGTTCAAGAACTGTCTTGTTGCCTCTGTGAGTCTGATCACCCTGCCTACCAGAGCGAATATATATATATATATATATATATATATATATATATATACTAGCTGAAGGAACCGGCTTCGCCCGGGTATATTTCATTTATTTCATTTACTGTTTGTGTGTGTGCCGTTAAAAGATATCGAGAGTGACCTCTACAGTGCCCGCCCCTTTAACAGTGACCTCTACAGCGGCCCGCCCCTTTAACATAGACCTCTACAGCGGCCCGCCCCTTTAACAGTGACCTCTACAGCGGCCCGCCCCTTTAACATAGACCTCTACAGCGGCCAGCCCCTTTAACAGTGACCTCCACAGCAGCTAGAGTGGCCACTGTCTTCACCCCAGAAAGCCAGACCTCACCGGCCATTCCTCCAAACGTGAAACAGCGCCCCCAGTTCACATGAAGACACACCACTAAACACAAGGCCATGCCCCCCTGGCTCTGTGAAGACACGGAGGAGAAGCTGTCTGAGTGTGAGCTACTGAAAGGGTGGACATCCCTGTGTCTGTCCAGGCACTGTGTCGGACGGAGAACAGGTAGCCAGAAAACTGGACTGTCCAGCCTAAAGCCGGACATCTGGCCACCCTAACATCAGCCTGCCCCTAGGGTGGCCAGAGGTCTTGTTTTAGGCTGGACAGTCTGGTTTTCAGACTCCCTGTCCTCTGTCATGCGCAGGGCCTGGATGGACACAGGGATGTCCTTTTGAACAGCTCATTCTTAGCAGCAGCACTGTGCAGTCTGAGCAATGAGCTGCGGGGAATAAGTCACCCTCCCCCCACCCCTGCAGCTGACAGAAGGTGATTTTTACCTATATTTTTAATCCCGGTCAAATGCGGCATGGAAGGGGCGTGGCCTGACTGAGTTAGTGGGATCTGGGGTGGTGCTTTTAAGTCCTTCTTTTGACGGTGGCCTGAATTACAGGTCGATGCCATAGTAATTTAGCAGTAGGTCTGTGAGCTTCTATTGGCTGATAAGGGTCACGTGACCAAGCTACTATTGGCTAATGCTTTTTTTGGGAATATCTCAGGAACGGTACGTCCTGGAGAGCTGAAAACTGTTCTAAAACCTTCCCGGACACCTAATGTACATGTATGCCAAATTTTGTGATTGTAGCTGCAGCGGTGCGGATTCCTTTAGCAGACACACACACAGCTTTATATATTAGATATATATAATCTGTCTGTTCTTTGTGCATCCGGAGTCTGGGAAGTTTTTCATAATGGTCTGTGTTCTCTAAGGCCTCTTTAATACGAGCGTCACGGATTCAGTCCGGGTGCGTTGCGGAAAATCCGCACGCATACGCACCAATCCGCACGCAATCACAGTCAGTTTTGACTGCGATTGCGTACGTTCGTTCAGTTTTTTTCCGCACGGGTGCGATGTGTTTTGATGCGTTTTTCACGCGCGTGATAAAAAACTGAATCTTTACAAACAACATCTCTTAGCAACCATCAGTGAATCATGCATTGCATCCACACTTGTGTGCGGATGCAATGCGTGATTCACGCAGACCCATTCACTTCAATGGGGCCAAAAATGCAGAATATAGAACATGCTGCGATTTTCACGCAACGGCGAACTGATGCGTGAAAAACATCGCATATGAAAAGACCCAGTGAAATGAATGAGTCAGGATTCAGTGCGGTGCGTTCCCGCGCGGAAATCTCGTCCGTGTGAAAGGGGCCTAAGACGTTCCATTACTGAGATATTCCAAAAAAAATGTATTAGCTAATAGAAGCTCACAGGTCCTTCACTAATATAACTGCCATTCACACTGTCACATTGCACTGATTAACCAATAGAAATCGGGTAGGCAACTACCGGCACTCCAGCTGTTGTGAAAGTACAACTCCCAGCATGCATACTTCCTCTGCTCTTCTCAGAACTCTCACAAGAATGGAGCATGCTGGGTAGTGTAGTTTAATAAAAGCTGGAGTGCCAAAGGTTGCTGACCACAGCAATAGAAGCTAGCAGGTCCTTCAGTCTTGAAATAAGCACAGTTTTACACCAGGTTTCCATAACAACAGCCATTTTTCAGCTTTTTTTTTTTCATTTGGAAGAAAGACTCCTTTGCACATCTCTGTTCCAGCAGAAACATTACATGGTGACTTTTAGCTATCTTTCCTTAGTCCAAAAAAACTGTATCTGTTGATCACTCGCTTATTTGGCCAAAAGTAATCTCAAGAAATTCTAGAATCTGAACTTTTTAACTTTTAAAAAAAAACTCAGGATGAATCCTAAACAGCAAAATTTATTTTCTCATTTCTAGTAACAATGCATCTTCCTTGCCAAACCAACCCCCTCAACTCTTTAAACATCCCCCCATTGCTCAAAGCTGCAGGTCTGGATGCTTCCTCCTAAGAGGCAATGGGGCCTTAGGAGAGCATCTGCATTCCTTTGATTCTTCCTAGACCCGAGTTTCTTCTGCCTCAGGTCCCATGCACAGGACTGTATTATGCATCCAGATCCGATGGCCATTCTTTGCGGATAGCACACAGACCCATTCATTTCTATGGTTCACAAAAAAAAACATGACAGCACGCAGATGTGATCCGTGTGCTGTCCGCACCCGTATATTTGTTCCGCAAATTATAGAACATGTCCTATTATGGTCTGTGGATGAGAATAGCCATTACAATAGATGGGAGTTAGAAAAATGCTGAATGCACACAGATGGTATCAGTATTTTGTGGATCCATGGTTGCGGAATGAATATGAATACTTTGTGTGCCTGAGACCTTGACCTTATACTCCTGAAGAGCAAGGAGCTCTGCTGACATGGTCTGAGACTAACATAAATGGTCTAACCACCATATAGTACCTACAGGCATCTAGCTTCCACTTTATAGCTAGCTATTCCTTCTTCCTTAACAGTGGCATCGTTTTTCTCTGTCGATGACATCTTCTGCTCAGGTACAGTAAACCACCCAGTCCTACATCTGAAGCATCAGTCTGAACAAAACTCTTAAAATCAGGCGCTAGCGATCAAAGATTTAATTTATTTTTATATATTTTTCTATTAATAAATAGTATATTAGCTATTACCATTACGTTGTCTTCTATCTCCATATGAACGAATGAGAAGTGTGCCTACCAAATATTATTATATATACTTGCTATCAGAACCAGTTGCTGACAAAATGCAGATTTTAACATTTTAAAGGCTTTCTACAAATCAGGAGTCTAGTCTATTATATTTGGCCCTGACACTTTTCTTAAGTCAGTCAGTGATGCTGATAGAGTTATAAAATAAGGGACACATTGCCAGTAGTACATAGGTTTGGATCAAGCTTGGTGGAGACCCCTGGGCAAAAGGTTTCGTGGTGCCCCCCCCCAATAATTAAACATTTTTAACTTTGCTGGGGGAATGACAATGCCCCTAAGCTGCTGCCACATTTACCTTTTGGCCAACTTGGTGGCCAGTGTCAGTGGCCATACTGTAAATACTGCTGTAAATACTGCATAATCTAGTGTGTTTGTCAGTTAGTACATACTAGTGTAAATGCTTCCATCAGTCAGTCCATATTTTTAGGGTAAACACTTCGTTAAAGGGGTTATCCCATGACTGATGTAAAAAATGAAAATAAGACATCATATAGTACATGACAATCTCTTTCAAAGCATGACAAAGCTAGAACCAGCTCTGTACCATGGATCCAGAAATCTCCCATTCATTGCCCTGCTTCATTTATAGCAAGCTGGCAGCTCAAGGGGAGTGTCTTTTCTGCTGCAGAAGCGGGCATGTCCATACTTTCCCTATCACAGCTCAGGAGGCACTTGAAGGATGAAACTGAGCATGTGCAGCCTTCTCAGTCAGCAGGTCAAAGAAATAAGAAAAATACAAACAGCAGCTGGTGCTACATAGATAAATTTTACTGAGTAACTCAGTGGCTATGCTTAATTTTTAATTGCATGCAATTACAAAAGAATTCAGATCCAGGGGCTGGTTTGAAAACTGTAGAATATTTTTCGTGGGACAACCCCTTTAAAGGTAACCTGTCATCTCCGAAACACCCCCTGAACTAGAGTAAGCAGTGTATAGTGTAAGTGATGCTGAATCCGAATATGTAAGTTTTATCTTCATACTCACTTCCATTCTGACGCTGTGCTCTGACAAGCCAGAAGTAAAATGCACTCAGTGGACTCCAGTGCTCTCTTACATAATGGAGAGGACTCAAAGAAGAGTCCAGTGAGTGCATTTTACTGCAAGTTTGTGGGAGCACAGCGTCGGAATGGAAGTGAGTATGAAGATAAAACTTACATATTTGGATTCAGCATCACTTACACTATACACCGCTTACTCTAGTTCAGGGAGTGTTTCGGAGATGACAGGTTCCCTTTAAGTCTATAGTCTAGTGTAAACTTTGCAGTCAATCAATCTATAGGCTATTGTAAGTGCTGTGGTCAGTTGGTCCATAGTCTAGAGCAAGTATACTTTGATGGGGAGGATTGATTGCATGCATAGAATGTTAGACATTATTCAGATCTGTATCTGTCAACAGGTTCTGTCAAAAATACAGGATGGGGGGACAGAGCTTGACTAGACTGTGAGATGGCAGCTTAGCTCAGAGCTCCTCACTATAACATGCCAGATCTCCCTGCAAACTTCTCTTACCTTTGCCAATGCCATGACCAGAGGATACGGATCCTCTGGGTCAGCTGACAGTGGACTAGGAATTAGCCCAATATTGCTGACTTCCAGAGTCAGGACACTGGTGTTTATACCAGTTACCCAGAAAGCAGCTAACTGCAGGAGTGTGTACAGAGTCCAACAGAGGCAGAGTAACGGAACAGATTATCTTTACTGTCAGAAGGTAGAGAAAAGTCACTTGATACAAAGGAAAAGCGAAGTTCAGAGAAATACAGTATACTGAGTCAGATGGACTTGTAGTTTGGCTCTGCAAGCTCAGAGGTCCACATGAACTTACAGATGATAGCAGGCACATTTGACGTCAGGCAATGCAGGGGTCAATACCCCAGGTAATCCAAGTAGCAGACAGTAGGCAGAATCGTGGTCAGGCAATGCAAGGGTCAAAAGTCTAGGTAATCCAAGTAGCAGACGGCAGGTAGAATCATAGTCAGTCAATGCTGGAGGCAGACAGGCAGGGAAGGTCAGGGTTAATTGGCAAAAGTCCAGTACACAGCAGGGCAGAGCAGCAGGAAGCTTCGGCAGAGGTAAACAGGTTAAACAACAATGCTTGGGCGCTTCATGGTCAGTGAAGCTGCCCCAAATACCAGTAACCTCACCTCTGGACGGGGACAGTAATCAGGAAGTGTGCTCTCCTCTCCTATAACAAAGGGAGAAGTGCAGACACTAATAACAGCAGTCCTCTCCCCTGCAGCCCTGACCTGGTGCAGACACTGACCTCTCCTCCTTACATGTTGAGCTGACTTCTCCAGCAGAGTTGCCAACCAGAATTTTTCTGTTTTCTGGACAACTTAACTCAAAATCATGGACAGCTAAACATTTTTACAGACAAATTGGAAAACCATAATGAATGATAAAAATGATATAGTAATACATGTCTATAGCTCAGTGTACTGATAAGAACTCATTATCAACATTTACTGTGAGCTGTAAAATGATGATAATTACAACCAAAATAATCTATTCAAGTACCACCCTCAAAAAAATCATGGACATATCCATTTTTTTTTCACAGACACAGGAAAAATCCAGTTTTTCTCTTCTCTTGATCTCAATACCGGAGAAAAACGCTTACGTTTTGTCCCCATTCATTGTCAATGAGGACAAAACGGAATGCTCTAAAATGTATTCCGTTCCATTTGCTTGCATTCCCATACCGGAGAGCAAACCGCAGCAAGCTGCGGTTTTCTTTCCGTCATGGGATACTGAGCACAACGGATCCAGCATGACGAGCAATGCAAGTCAATGGGGACGGTTCAGTTTTCTCTGACACAATAGAAAACAGATCTGTTCCCCATTGACTTTCAATGGTGTTTATGACAGATCCGGCCTTGCTATGTTAAAGATAATACAACTGGATCTGTTCATAACGGATGGTTGTATTATCAGTAACGGAAGCCGGATCAGGCAAAACCGCAAGTATGAAAGTAGCCTAACAAGGAGCTTTTTTTTTTTTTTTTTTTTTTTTTATTTATAAATTTCAACAATACAAATATTTAATTTCACATATCACATGTTATGATTTCTAAAAACATCAATATTTCATTACATCCTAGTGAAATTTAGTTAATTATATATTATACCCATTCCCCCCCTCCCCCCCCCCTTTGGTCCGCAGAGAGAGGGAAAAAAAAAAAAAATATAAATAAATAAATAATTTATTCCCTTCTCTCCTTTTTATTCATATAGTCCCTTAAAGACACCCATTGATTATATTCTGGCGGGTTTTCATCCTTCCAACTTCTCAAGATCAATAACTTAGCCCAAAAGAGGTCTTGTATTATATTATACTTCCCCCCCTTGGGTAAGTTCAGTTCAGTGTTATCTCCAAGTATGGCTAATCGTGGACATGGAAGGATATCTTGTTTACCTTCTAACGTAAGACTTTGAAATATCTTGCTCCAGAAACTCTTTAACCTCTCACAATCCCAAAAGAGATGCATCAGGTCAGCGTCTTCACTTCCACATCTCGCACAATCTCCATTTTCTCTCTTTTTGATTTTATATAAGAAACTCGGAGTATAATATATTCTATTAAGTATCTTGAATTGCATAATCTGATAATTCCCATTACAAGATACTTTATGGATATTTTTAAGAACATTTTCCCATTGTTCATGGGAGATAGGTCCCATTTCACTTTCCCAACGTCTTTTATTTTTGAAATCCCATCTCTCTTGTTTATACCTTCTTAGTTTCTTATATATCTCCGAGAGTCTCTTTTTTTTTATAGTGCCATTTTTTATTTCTAAATATAACGTTGATGGGGGAGTGACCTCCGCTATTTCCTTCCGCATCTCTTTACATGCTAACTTCAAAGCCCCAAATTCCAGCCACTGTTTATCTTTCAGCCCAAATTCCTCTTTTAATAGGGACCATTCTTTTAATTTCCCCTCTTTAATAATATCCCCTACTCGTTTGATTCCCTGTCTTTTTAGAGAGGAATTTTCTAACTCCTTCAAACCTGGAAGTAGCCAATTTCCCCATAATGCCGCTGATGTTATACATTTTCCCTGATCTGTTACTTTTCCAAAATCCTTCCATATATTTATTAACAGATCTATGCTTGGATATCTTTTTGCCCATTTCTCTAATTTTCCCTTTTCCAGCATTTGTACTACATCCTCCAACCCACTCTCTGAGACTTCTTTTATAAATTCAAAAAGCCCTATATCTTTTTTTATTAATAGTAACTCCATTTGTGACGCGATTAAGTATAGTTCCAGATTCGGGAAGGAAAAACCTCCTCTCCCCTTTTCCAGGCAAAAACTATCAATCTTCAACCTCACCCTTTTCCTCCCCCATATCAAAAGGTTGAAGATTGATATCATACCTTTCAAGTATTTTTTTGGCATTCTTATTGGCAAAGCATTAAACAGAAAAAGAATTTTTGGAAGGATCACCCCTTTAACTAAAGTAATCCTCTCAACTGTTGACAAATTTAAATCATTCCAAATATTCACCTTCTTTTTTATTTCTTTCATAAGTGGTATTGTATTATTTTTGTGGAAATCCTTGGCTTTTTCTGAGATTTGAATACCAAGGTATTTAAAACTTTCCCCACATTTGATAATTTTCATCTTATATTCTTTAACAGGTAATGTATCCTTCTCACACAATGGTCCTGAGAGCGGGAGAACCAGAGACATCTCCCAGTTTATATTGAGTCCCGAAAATAGCCCAAATTCCTCAATCATTTCAACTACATATTCGATGACTAATTCTGGACGTTCCAGGAAAAGCAGCACATCATCTGCATATATTGTAATTTTATCGTCCTTCCCCTTCGCACCAAATCCCTGAATCCTAGGGTCCCCCCTTATCTTACTCGCCAGGGGTTCCATTATCATATTGAAAAGGAAAGGAGACAGGGGACACCCCTGTCTCACTCCCCTTTGTATACTAAACTCACTGGTCAACTCTCCATTCACAATTAACGCCCCTTTTGGATCTTGATAAATGAGCCTTAACATCCCCACCATTCTTTCCCCAAAGCCCATCTTCCGTAGAACCGCCCAAAGAAAATCCCACTCCACCCTGTCAAAAGCCCTCGCCGCATCCAAAGACAGGATGGAGTGGGATCCCACCCCCGATCCTATCTGGATATTATGCTGGACCCTCAAGACATTATGTCTTGTGGTTTGACCTGGCATAAAGCCAGTTTGATCTCCATGGATCAGGGATTTCATAACTTTCTTTAACCTCTGAGCCAAGACTCTTCCAATCAATTTTATATCCGAATTAAGGAGCGAAATTGGTCTATAGGACCCCATTTCTAACCTGTCTTTTCCTTCCTTTGGGATCAACGTTATCATGGCCATTTTCATAGATTCTGGTAAGTCTCCGGCTCTCTCCGCCCCCAGGAACACCCGCTGCAAAGCAGGAATCAGAATTTCTCCATATCTTTCATATATCCCATATGTCAATCCATCTATTCCCGGAGACGAATTCTTTTTGGCGGTTTTAATTGCTAATGTTAATTCTTGGATACTTATTTCTCCCTCTAATCTATCCTTTTGTTCTTCTGTTAATTTTGGTAACTCTATATCTTTCAAATATTTCTCTATTTCTATCCGGGATTTTACACATTTAGCTTGATATTCTTTTTCATAATAGGCCCTGAATTCCTTTTTTATTTCATCTTGATTATTCGTAATTTCCCCATCAAGGAGCTTAATAGCAAAATTCACAACAGGTGTATGATCCATGAATCGCCCAATATATTTCCTGGTTAAATTAGAATTGGTATTTAAACAGTCCAGTGCTGTTCATATTTTGACATCATGAGGCCAAACAACACCTAACATTTGATCAACAGTACCCGCCATTGTGAGGCTTCAAACAGGATATTCTCAGATGGAGGTGGCCACTGAGCTTAGAGTGTCACAGAGTGTCATCAGCAGGTTGCAATAGAGATACAGAGACTAGAAGAGTCACAGAAGTGGACATCCTTTGGCCACATCCCACACTGATGACAGCTTCATTGTAAACAATGCCTTGCGGAACCGGATAATGAATGCCACACAACACCAGGCACATTTAAGGGAGATTAGAGGCACCCATGTGTTACGTCAGATCATTCTAAACCATTTACATCAGCGTGGTCTGCTTGCTAGATGACCTGCAAGGGTACCTGACCACAGACATCATTGTCTTGAATGGGTAGTGAGCATCTACCCAGGACAAGGGACCGATGGGCCTCAGTGCTATTCTCTGATGAAAGTCGATTCACACTGAGCAGAAATGATGGACGCCAACTATATTGGAGACGTCGGCGCTATGGACAGCGCTATGCATCAGCCACTGTTGTCACTAGACAAGCTTTTGGTGGTGGTGGTGTTACAATGTAGGCAGGTGTGTCTAGTCAATACAGAACTGCCCTACACTTTGTGAATAGTACAGTGACAAGCCCATACTACTTGAATAACATCTTTAATCCAGTCATTGTGCCTCTGCATGAACAACACAGGCCTAATTTCATGTTCATGGACGACAATGCACCAGCTCATCAAGGTCGTATCACTAGGTAACAGCTGTTGGAGACTGGGGTACCTCAAATGGAGTGGCCTGCACTTTCTCCCATTGAAAACCTATGTGAAGTCGCTGTGTTCATAACTCTGTACCTCAGAACCTCAATGACCCAAGGGCCACCCTTCATGAAGAGCGTAATGCCATGTCTCAGCAGACAATAAGTCGACTTGTGAGCAGCATGAGACGTCGTCGTCAAGCTGTAATTGATGCTCAAGGTCACATAACAAGTTATTGAGAAATTGACATTTTTGGGGGGTATTCCCACCACTCTTGTTGGTTTTTGTTTCAATAAATTGTTTGAGATGAGGAAATCACCATTGCATGCTTCAACTTAAATGCCCTAACTTTCATGATATAATATTATCGTAGTGTAAACTTTTTACATTTTCCATACATTTCACCCGAAAGCCAAATAACTGTTTGTGAGTAGTGTATATTTTCTGTTTAGCTAGTCACAGTGTTTGAGTGGGTTTTCTCCCACACTCCAAAGACATACTGATAGGGAACCTATGGTAGGTTGTGAGCTACATTGGGGGATAACATGATGCTAATGTTTGTAAAGTGCTGCGGAATATTTCAGTGCTATATAAATAAAACAAGTAAAAATTAAACAAGTAACAATTAAACAAGTAAATACTGAAAATAAGTATTATGCTTATAGAGGGAGATATTGTACCTGATATGACATCTTTAGACCCCAACCTTTACTACACAGTACACCTAAGTATGTTTACATAATGGACACATGTTGGACTTACTGGCCTGTGGTTCATACTGGTGACCTTTTTGTCCTTTCTCTACCCCCTGTTCCCACACCTCCCCCAGCCCATATACATTACCTGCACATATCTATCCAAACTGGTAAATCAACAACCACTTGGAGACCTTAAAAGGGTTTTCCAAGATTTTAATACTGATTATCCTCTGGATAGATGTTCAGTATCTCATTGGAAGAGGTCCAAAACCCGGGACTCCCACCAATCAGCTTTTTGTGAAGTGACTGGTGCTCCTGTGAGTGCCTCAGCCTTCTCCGTGCCCACCAAGCACAGCGCTGTACATTGTATAGTGGCTGTGCTTGGTATCCCAGCTAAGCTCCATTCACTTCAGTTTGGCTGAGCTGCGCCTAGGCCACGTGACCTATGAACTTATCATCACTCGGCCTAGGGAAATCAGCAAGAAGGCCATGGCGCTACTGCAACTGCCGATGCCTTCCCAAACAGCTGATCAGTGGGGGCCCCGGGTGTCGGACCCTAGTAATATCCTCCTCCTCCACTTATCTCTAATTAAGATATGAATAAGGGGGAGGAGGAGGTGAAACACAGGCAAAAGCTCACAGCCAGCCCTACCATCAACATTCTGCCAGGTCTTTCAGCGTTACCATATATACAGGAGAATACAGCACCACATACCACTTACATCCAGTCACCTCTGATGTAGATGTTTTCTTTCCTGAATTATTTAATTGCCAAACTGCCATGATGACTTCTTTCAGTGATGTCTCCTCTGATGTAAATGTTCTCTTTCCTCGTCTTCTCTGTTAGTACCAGACCATCCTGCCACTGCGTTCAATACTGTGTACGCTGTGCACCCCAATGACCCAAATAATAAACTGTAGAAAAAATCCCCCCAGTATTAACAATGCCCCAGTAAAATTCCACCTTAGTGCCCCAGTAATAATAATGTCCCCAAAAATAGTACCTCAACCAATAATAATGTCCCTTGTATTAATAATATTATTTACTTTGCCTCCAGTAATAATAATGCTCCCCCTTTTGCCCCTTAAAATTCCCTCAGTAATAATAATAATAAGGCTCCCAGTAAGTACCCTC
The DNA here is from genome assembly GCA_900303285.1 of Rhinella marina. Classification (NCBI taxonomy): domain Eukaryota; kingdom Metazoa; phylum Chordata; class Amphibia; order Anura; family Bufonidae; genus Rhinella; species Rhinella marina. The sequence continues at coordinate 35,924 of ONZH01018841.1, read as the reverse complement.
TGTAATATTAATGCCTCCACAGTGCCCCCAGTATTTATAATGCTATAGGATTAAAAAATAAAAAAACTTATCTGAGTGCCATTCCCCGCCTCAGGCCTCATTCACACATCCGTGGACCACGGTCCATCAAAACCCAGCCTGCCATCCTGCTGAGTGCACGAAGTTAACGGCGTCATACGAACCAATCCAAGAGTCCACGGATGTGTGAATGAAGCCTTAGTCTGTGATACATGCTGCAGCCTCTTCTGGCCTACAGTCTGAGTCCCTGATCAGGAGGGGTATGGAGGACGAGATATCATCAGAGGTATCTTGATGCTGGGAGTGGAAAGAACCATAGATCCTTGAGGGCAGAGTACTGATTTTGGTCCTGCCATCCAGTGTCAAAGGACCTGACAGAAGGAGGTACAGGCGGGCAACGATGATGTGATCAGGATCAGGGGTAGGCGCATTATGGCATGATAAGATAACAGCAGGACCAGCCACGGACGTTGCCCTCACTTCAATACACATTGCGGCCGTTAGCAGCCCTGCTGCAATCTCATTATAATGAAAGTGGCATGATAATGAGATTGCATCAGCGCTTACTGCAGCCTGCAATGTATATTGTAGTGAGGGCACCGGGCTGCAGTTGGTCCTGCTGTAATCTTATCATCATGCCATGATAGTTGAAGAAAAGGTCACTGCTGGCCCAGAGCATACTGTGGGCAACCGGCCCACCAGGAAGTTTCCCTGTATGGTACATTGCCAATCCGCCCCAGGATAGTAATGACCTATTCAGAGTATAGGTCATTGGTATTCAAATCTCTGTAAACCCCTTTAACTGCCGAATTAACACCAGCCGCCCTCCATTCATTTCTATGGGGCTGCCAAAAATAGCCATGTGAGAGACACATTTGAGGAAAAAGTCAGACAAGGGGTCCCTGCGGCCCGGGTCTTGATATAGCGTAGCATAATAATCACCCAGGATGGCTGCAATCTTATCTGGGGCAGACTGGGTACTTACTTGTCAGTAAGACCTAAAATGTGTTGCTGGCATCTAGTATTTTTAATCAGAACAGACAACAAACATCCAGATTTATTGCCATGTCTGAACAACCTTGCCTCTGCTCTGGACATAGTTAGTTGAACCTTACGTTCATACCAAAAGTCATATTCTCGTCTCAGTCTTATCCATTCATGTTTTGTTTGTTCAGTAGGAGTTATTTGGTACTGTACTCTGTGTATGACTTTCGCAGTTTTTGGCTGGCCTCATGTAATTGCCGTGACACTCTTGCCTTCATGGCACTAGTGTAGGCTAGAATCCGTCCCCGAAGGACCGCCTTGGCAGTGTCCCAATAGATGGAGGGTGTATCTATATGTGAAATGTTATCATCTTTATATTCCAGATACCAACTCCGGAGTAGATCCCTAAAGTTCTCATCCGATGTTAAATAGCTTGGGAATCGCTATAGGAAGTCCGAACCTCTAGGATGATAGTCCAGGAGAGTTAACGAAATAGGTAAATGATCCGATAGCATCAGATTGTATATCCTGGTTTCCCGAACTCTTGTTTCTAAAGAGGGATCAACTAAAAGGTAGTCAATTCTGGACCATGAGTCATGTGAGGGGGAATAAAAGGTATACTCACTAGTATCAGGATTCGTAGCTCTCCACACATCTATTAGAGCCGTATCTTGTAGGAATGGGGCTAGCGTGACATCCCTAGTCTGAGGGGTTCTAGCTGTTATATGAATGTTTTTCCTGTCTTCAACATCTCTTACTACTGTGTTAAAGTCACCTCCTACCACCTTGTGAACTACTGGATCATTTCCTATCATGGATGCAAGAGTGGCAAAGAAGTGTTTATTACCTCCATTCGGCCCATACATATAATATATGCTTAGTTCCCCATCTCCAGTGGTCAGATGTACATGACACCACCTCCCCTCATCATCACTAGATAAATCAAGCACAGTATGTGTTAGGTTTTTGTTAATCAAGATTATAACCCCTGCTTTGCGATTAACTGCAGCGGAACCCATAGCTTTCCCTACCCATATTTTCTCCATTCTGCAAATGTCGCTAGACTGGAGGTGGGTTTCCTGCAGCAATACGATATCAGGATGTAGATGTTTCAGGTGTTTCAGTATCTTATTGCGTTTGTGGGGGGAACGCAACCCCTTGATATTCCAAGATATTATTGGAAATAATGAATTTTCCCCTCATAGTATGATGCCATTTGTATACACATGTATCTATTGCTATTTTCCCTTACAAAATAACATCAGTTCTGTGAATACCTATGCAGCTATATAACTGTTCAAGGGTAGTGTCCACTTCCTGATACAGATTCGACCATCCCCCAAGTCCCTGTGCTGGACTGACCATGATGTGTGTCTAGAAGGACGAAGACTATATGTGTTCAACTCTTACTGGCTTGTTGGGGAATGTCCTGCCTTTCTTCCTGAGTATATACGTTTGGTAATAAACTCAGCCCAGACTACCTGAGAGCCCCTAACGTGAAGGATGACTCCAAACTGACATTTGTGTCCGTCTTGAGTTATTGCGTGTGCACACACGTTTGTTAATTTGGACAGCCGATCTGATCTCCTGCGAACCAATTGAGTTTCTCCTCAACAGCTTGGTGCTCCAGGTGAGGCCCTCAAAAAGGAGCACCCATACCCTGATATCCGAAGGTAGTCGACATCTCCGAAATTCCCGTCTCCCGAAATTGAGGCTTGATCAACCTCCACGATCACGGTAAGTTTCATATACATTGTATGTGATAATTTGCCTGTGATTCGAGGGACGTGGGACAGAGGAGACTAGACTTATGGGTACTGTGGGTGAGTCCAAAGTGACCGGACTGAAGGGTGGTCTCCGCTGAGGGTCCGAACTTAGATAAAGTATATAGAAGGTCACTAAGAGGACTCAGATCGGTTTCATAGGGACCCAGACTGACAGCTGTGTGGTAACCTCAATAGGGAGTAGCCCGAGAGTTACCTTAAATAAGTAAGTGGTAGGGACAGTGTAGTGAGTGACGGAGTAGTCATGGAAGGACGCGCTGAGCGGTGCTTATCACGCCCATTGAGTGAATCTCCTCCACGATAGAAGACGGCGAGGTTGCAAATTGCGATTGCAATCAGGAACCTACAATTAATTTTAGCTTCCCTCCTTTCGTGGTAGGCAAAGATAAGGGGTTCAGATCAATAGGTGGCCATATTGATAAGGCGTCATGTTTTTGTTTAAAAAGGAGCTCAACCTTCGTGTTGGAGCTTCTAGTGCTGTCAGTCTGGTAGAACAAAGAGAAGGCAAAAGATATGTGAAAAATGCAAAGAAGTTGTTTCAAGAGATAAGAGAGCCCAAGTGTCTACCATCAGAAATGCGCTTGTGTTTAGAAATAAACTGTTTAAGTTTTGTTAAACCTAATGCTATGTGTGTGTGTTGAAATAGGAAAGACCTGTGACCATAGCATTAGAGGTTAGAACAGAAAAGAAATAATAAACATTGTAACCTAGTGTGGGCCAATATGGCTAGCACTAAGAAGATATGTTGGCAATAAAGTATTGTCTGGTTGATGTGAAAAGTTGAAACTGTTTGAAGAAGGTTTGAAGTAGGTTGAACCTTGACCAATACCCATAGCCAAATAGATGGTGGTATTGTATAAGTCTTATCCCCCAACTAGTCTGCTGTTTGTTGAAGTTTCAGCAAAGCTGGATGAATCCTTGAGAGATAAGAGTCAGGAAGGGGGCTGATGGCTGTGGTGGGCTGATTCCATCCCCCCAGCCTTAGCCCAGTCTGCTCAACAAACATTCCTTAGATAAGAGCAAGAGTGACTATGGGAAAGGGTGGGGGTGTGAGGAGGAGGCAAGAATTAGTAAGTGACTTAGGCTACTTTCACACTGGCGGCAGGCCTGATCCGGCAGGTGAAGGGTGCTGCCGGATCAGGCCTGCCGCAGTGACATGTGTGGAGCCGGAACCGCGCTCCGGCCCCACACATGTCACACAGTACATACATACACATACACATACACATAAACATACACACACATATAGACATACAAACACACATACATACTTACATGCTCCCCGGCAGGTCTTCGGAGCATCAGAGGGACAGGACAGCTCACACAGGTCACGATTCCGCACAGCGCCCTCTGCTGGGCGCCTGGTGGAATCATGACGATTCCACCAGGCGCCCAGCAGAGGGCGCTGTGGGGAATTGTGACCTGTGTGAGCCCTCCTGTCCCTGACACTCCGAAGACCTGCCGGGGAGCATGTAAGTATGTATGTGTGTTTGTATGTCTATATGTGTGTGTATGTTTATGTGTGTGTCTGTGTCTGTATGTGTCTATGTGTAGCCGGATCCGTAATGGACTCCATTGAAAGTCAATGGAGGGCGGATCCGGTTACCATTATGGTCACACCAGACGGATCCACCCCCATTGACTTGCATCGGGGGTCATTCCGGATCCGTCTTGGTGCGGATGCCTGGACCGGAGAGCAAACCGCAGCATGCTGCGATTTGTTCTCCGGTCTGAAGACGGAACGGAATGCTTTCAGGAGCATTCCGTTGTCTTCAGTTCAGTTTTGTCCCCATTGACAATGAATGGGGACAAAACTGAAGCGTTTTATTCCGGTATTGAGCCCCTATGACGGAACTCAATACCGGAATTTTAAAACGCTAGTGTGAAAGTAGCCTTAAGGTATAGAAATGTTCCTTTGTTGTTTGTTGCTGCAGATTGGTTATATATCTGACACAGAAGAGTAAAGATCAATTAATAACTTCCTTTTTTCTCTTCCTAGCAGCTTATAAATGTGCAAGAGCCAAGACAATAGTTTATGTGCCCACTGTGGTGTGCTTGTGTGTCTTTACAATAACAATGTGTTGTAGTAATGAAGACAATGGTATTACTTACCAGCAATTGATTCACTTAATGTATGTTTCTTTGTTACCCCCCAACAGGATGGTTTTCTGAGAGTGTATCTGTATCCAGGAAAGCTGTGTGGATGGGAGTCGACTCATTCAGTGGAATGTGAATGCATGCAGCTTGAAGTTGTACTTGTGTTGAATGTGTTTGAAGGTGTGAAGAATGATGGATGCTCAGTAGAGCTGTGTGTGAGCTGTGTGTGGATATGCAGCAGGAAATGAATAAATGAAAATGTGAATGTGTATGGAGTATAATGCACATTGGGGATTTTTATTGTTTCTTTGAGAGATTTTTGTTTTTTATTGGTACCAAATATTTTGATTGAGCTCTACATTTTTTTCTTATTGAATTCAATGAAACGTTTCCAATGGGCCCTTTATGTGTTCATGTCTGTATTGTCTGATCTGTTTGTTTCAATGTTTGTGGTTACTTGTTACATGTTAACTGTACTCATAACATCAGAGATCTGTCCTCATGAACAGTTGAGACCAGACTAATAGAAAGAGGGAGGATCACACCGTCCAACCGGAAGGGGTGGACTTAAATGACTTAGGGGGAGGATAGGGTGGATGTCCCAGACACAAAGACATCCTTTGTGCCCATCCCCTAGTTAGAGGATACCCCCATAAAAGACGAGTACTGTGTTGATTCAAGAAAAAAAACAGTCCACTCATTTGCACATCCAGGAAAGCTGGGTACTTCTACAAAATGTGCAGAATACACAAAATAACACTTTAAATAAACACCAAACAGCATTGGGTATCTCAAGAAGGGTCATGAATAAACTGATATTGATGGGGTTGTGTTTTGTTTGGTTTAAAAGGTTTTACACTGCAAAAACTAATACCCATGCATTGCTATTGTTTAATGTGCAGTACTGTGTGTACTTTAACCCCTTCATGACATAGCCATTTTTCACCTTAAGGACCAGGCCAAATTTTGGAAATATGACATGTGTCACTTTATGTGGTAATAGCTTTGAAACACTTTTACTTATCCAAGCCGTTCTGAGATTGTTTTCTCGTGACACGTTGTACTCCATGACAGTGGTAAATTTGAGTCAATATAAATCACCTTTATTTATTAAAAAATCCTAAATTTACAGAAAATTTGGAAAAAATTGTAATTTTCAAACTTTGAATTTCTCTGCTTTTAAGGCACATTGTGATTTCTCACAAAATAGTTATTACTTTACATTTCCCATATGTCTACTTTATGTTACCATCATTTTGTAGATATAATTTTATTTTTTGGGGACGTTAGAAGGCTTAGAATTTTAGAAGTAATTCTTAAAATTTTTAAGAAATTTTCCAAAACCATTTTTTTTTAAGCACCAGTTCAGTTCTGAAGTCACTTTGTGGGGTTAACATAATAGAAACCACCATAAATTACACCATTTTAGAAACTACACCCCTCAAGGTTTTCAAAACTAATTTTACTAACTTTGTTAACCCTTTATGTCTTCCACAAGATTTAAAGGAAAATGGAGATGACATTTCTAAATTTCACTTTTTTGGCAGATTTTCCATTTTAATCCATTTTTTCCTCTAACACATCAAGGGTTAATAGCCAAACAAAACTCAAAAACTATTACCCTGATTCTGCGATTTACAGAAACACCCCACATGTGATTGTAAACTACTGTATGGGCGCACAGCAGGGCGCAGAAGGAAAGGTGCGCCAAATGGTTTTTGGAGGGCAAATTTTGCTGGACTGGTTTTCAGACACCATGTCCCATTTGAGGCCCCCCTGATGAACCCCTACAGTAGAAACAACCAAAAAGTGCCCATATTTTGGAAACTAAGGGATAAGGTGACAGTGTTATTGATATTATTTTGGGTTACATATGATTTTTGATCGCTTTATATTACACTTTTTGTTAGGCAAGGTAACCAAAAATGGCTGTTCTGGCTCAGTTTTTATTTTTATTTTTTTACTGTGTTCACCTGAGGGGTTAACTCCTGTGATATTTTTGTAGAGCAGGTTGTTACGGACGTGGCGATACCTAACATGTATAGTTTTTTTTATTTATTTAAGTTTTACACGATAATATCATTTTTGAAACAAAAAAATCATGTTTTAATCTGTCCAATGTCTGAGAGCTGTAGTTTTTTTATTTTTTGGGCAATTATCTCAGGTAGGGGCTCATTTTATGCGGGAAGAGGTGATGGTTAGATTGGTACTATTTTGAGGGGCATACGCCTTTTTGATCGCTTGCTATTAAAATTTTTTTACCCTGTTTTTATTTTATTTTTTTTACTGTGTTCACCTGAGGGGTTAACTCATGTGATATTTTTGTAGAGCAGATTGTTTTGGATGTGGTGATACCTAACATGTATAGTTTTTTTTATTTATTTAAGTTTTACACGATAATATAATTTTTTAAACAAAAAAATCATGTTTTAGTCTCTCCATAGTGTGAGAGCTGTAGTTTTTTTATTTTTTGGGCAATTGTCTCAGGTAGGGGCTCATTTTTTGCGGGAAGAGGTAACGGTTAGATTGGTACTATTTTAAGGGGCATACGCCTTTTTGATCGCGTGGTATTGCACTTTTTGTGATGTAAAGTGACAAAAAATGGCTTTTTTGACACTGTTTTTATTTTATTTTTTTTTACGGTGTTCACCTGAGGGGTCAGGGCATGTGATATTTTTGTAGAGCAGGTTGTTACAAACGTGGCGATACCTAACATGATTGGGGTATTTTTTTCTTTTTTTACTATTTTTAAATTTGAGTTTTGGGGGGAAAAATAGGATATTTAACTTTTTTTAACTTTTTTTTTTTAACTTTTTTTTTTTTTTACACTTTTTTAGACTCAGACCCACTTGGTTCTTGAAGAACCAGTGGGTCTGATTGTTCTATAATACACTACAGTACACTGTATAGTGTACTGCAGTGTATTTTCATTCTTGCTAAGCCTTGTCAGGCTCCTGCCTTTAGCAGGAGCCTGATGAGGCTTAGCTTACACCATGGCAAGCAGACGCTTCTGAAAGCGTCTGGTTGCCATGGTAACTATCGGGACGCTGCCAGAGCAGAACAGCGTCCCGATGGAAGGGGGAGGGAGCTTCCTCCCCCTCTTCAGCCCACACCATCGGCGCTGCCAGCGCACCGCAGCGCCGATGGGAGAGGGAGCTCCCTCCCTGTTAACCCTTCCCATGCCGCGGTCCCTACGGACCGTGTCATGGAAGGGGTTAAACTGCTGACATCGGCGCCAGCACCGATGTCAGCAGTTTGAAGCAGAATATCAGCTGTATGCTGATACTCTGCTTCACCCGCTCGTCCATCCTGAAAATCAATGCGGCGGCGGCCGCCGCCATACCGCCCGCCCGCCGCACGTTGCACCCCCCTCTGGGGTGGGGGGTGTATATAGTATATATATATATTGAAAAAAATATATATATATTTTTTTTACATTTAAAAAGCATTGCATCGCTGTGATTGGCTAGTCTGTATAGACTAGCCAATCACAGCGATCGCTAGCCCGGGACCACCCCCATTGGTCCCGGGCTGGTAAGCTGAGACCCCTGGCTGTAAGTAACACCGGGGGTCTCAGCACTGTCACCATGTCAGCAGACATGGTGACAGTTTAATGTAATGACGAGTATACTCGTCATGGAGCATTAAATAGCAGTGCTCCATGACGAGTATACTCGTCATATAGCGTGAAGGGGTTAAATAAGATCAAGTTTACAGTTTCATAAAAGTTTATTTTCTTTGGCAGAGGACCACTGTGGTATCATTGGTAAGAGTTATTTACATACAGTGTTGGACTGACAAAAGTTCTGAGGACATTTGTTTTATTTGATCAATGATGCAGAGGTGGAGAGGAAACCACCTCATCAACGGATTTTTCTAATATGAACTGAGTTTTTGAATTGACATTTTCTTGATTGTGTGGAACTGATCCAGTACATCTTTCCTGTGTGCAGATAAAAAGAGCCAGGACTGGCAACCCCAGAAAAGTTCAGGGGCTGCTATGTCAAGTCAACAAGGTGTGGTAAGACACAGTTTTCAGTGATCTGACTGTCACCCAGCAAGAGAATGCTTCAACCACTGGTCTGCTATGCTGATGCAATGATCTGCAGACCAGTGAGGGTGGGAGGTCCTTGTGTCAAAGCTCCTCTCACAGTCAAGGTAATGGACTGTCTATCACCCACTGATAAGAGGCTCTGCACTGACATGCACAGATAAGATCTGCACTGACATCTACACCTGAAAACCCCTTCACATACATAAGGAGGGGTCATAGACTGAACTTTATAATAACAAACATCATGAAATGGTCAATTGACTTTGTACCAGAGACTTTGTTATCCAAGAAGATCAGAAGTGAAGAAGACTTCAGTGAGATGCTTTTTGTTAGTCTAACACACAGTTTTTTTTTATTTTTGTTCTTTTTTAGAAATCCAATGGTCCTGTAGTTTTCTGTCAAATGATTAGGCTATACATATAGAATGGGTTCTGTATTGGATGGTAAAAATGAATTAATGTGGAAGAACCAGGGGTGGAGTGTATTGTAAGGGTATGAAGTGGGTTAGAGAGAGACCATCCTCCAATTGTGCTGATAAGACCATATTCCTGAGTGATCTCGGAGACATGAGTGATGCACACTGGAGGAGGGGCTGACAGGTTACAACTCTGCTATCCGCCTTGTCGGAAGAGACTCCACCAGGCCTCCATATAATTCTCTGTGATTCTCCTGTGCATGGCCGACGTAGGAGACAAGAAACCAAAGCTCCAGGAGGGAATTTTGACTCCCAGGTTTATATTGATGCTATAGGAGTGCCAAGGGGGGTTCCAAATGAGTTTAAGGCCAGAGATCAGGTATCTGCAGGTTGGGAATCCCTGATCCCGATGGTTACCATAAATAAGAATGTTGACTGGATCAATTACCTATATTATAACCAACAGAGGTTCGTCAACTATACTAGGGATGCCCTTTCAGGACTAACAGAACAATTAGGTCCCACTGCAAAAATGACCTTACAAAACCGTCTGGCGCTAGACATGTTATTGGCAGAAAAAGGAGGGTCTGTGGAATGTTTGGGGAAGAGTGCTGCACTTATATCCCTGATCACACTGGGGTAGATGGTAAGGTAACTGTTGCCATAAACAAGATCACCAGCCTGTCTGAAGAGCTCAAAAGGAACTCAGGGGTCAAGGATCCCTGGGAAGACTACTTCAGCTGGACCAAACGATGGAAGATATGGCTGGTCCAGATAGGTGTGGCTGTGGGAGCTGTGTTAATACTGCTCCTGGTTATGTCAATTTGTGTCATCCCTTGTATCAGGAAAGCTTTGGGGAAAACTGTTTTCCCAGTTTTTGCAGATTCTGCTGCTGGTCTTTACCCTTTGATAACCGAAGAAGATCCTTCCTATGAGCATCCTGAGGGAAAGGTCCTGCCCATCAAGCCTCATATTCCTCTCCTAAACTACAAGACAACTCAGCTTCAGTAGGGAAAGATAGGTCAGTGAGATGTCCATGATAAGTCCAAGTACAAAGGGGGGTGGACTTACAGAAGTCCAGTGACAAGCTGTCACAATACCTGATTGGATTCCTGTCTCAACCTTGGTGAAGACTCCCTCTCCCCGTGTCCGCCTAGACACTCTTGACAATTAGGACATCAGAGGTTAGGGGAAAATTCAGTCTTTAGGGGGGAATGTGAAGGCAGATCAGTTGAAATACTGAATTTTCCCCTCACAGTATGATGCCATTTGTATACATATGTATCTATTGCTATTTTCCCTTACAAAATAACATCAGTTCTGTGAATACCTATGCAGCTGTATAACTGTTCAATGGTGGTGTCCACTTCCTGATACAGATTCAACCATCCCCCAAGACCCTGTGCTGGACTGACCATGATGTGTGTCTAGAAGAACGAAGACTATATGTGTTCAACTCTTACTGGCTTGTTGGGGAATGTCCCGCCTTTCTTCCTGTGTATATACGTTTGGTAATAAACTGAGTCAGCCCAGACTACCTGAGAGCCCCTAACGTGAAGGATGACTCCAAACTGACATTTGTGTCTGTCTCGAGTTATTGCGTGTGCACACACGTTTGTTAATTTGGACAGCCGATCTGATCTCCTGTGAACCCATTGAGTTTCTCCTCAACATTATTTTCATAACAACTTATCATAGATAAACAGAACAACTGTTTGGAGGCCTCTTTCAGACGTCTAGTAAGAACTCCCCCCCCCCACAAATATACAAAAAACTGTAAGAACAATGAGATAACTCATTAGAAAGGGGTGAAAAGCCTTGTATACTCTTCCCAAAGGCTTACTCCAATAGACTTCACTTTTTTCCAACAATAATGAAGACAATAAAGTATAAGTATCACATCCTAGCTCCCTACCTCGACTACTGACATTCTGTAATAAGACTAATCTTGTTCATATGGAATACGAAGCATGAAGAAGATAAAGAAGAAAACAGCCCTTCACTTATATACGAGAAAAAAGAACAACAAATGAAACATAGTGACCTGAGTAAACGTGTATGCAAAGGTCATAGGTCCAGGCCAGGGGGGGACAGATTCTGGGAGCCCCACGATCCGTAAGTTATTACGTCTGGACCTATTTTCAAGGTCCTCTAGCCTGTCCCAGAGTTTCTTATTATCCGCCAAGGTAGATTGTAGTTTGTGCAGAATCGACTCTGTGGTGTCCTCCATAACTTGCATTCTATTTTCTACCACTTCTATACGAGAGTCATGCTGTTGTAGCGTGTGTTGTATTTGCTGCATAGCATTAGCAACTGTGGCAGACAGAGTCTCTTGCAGATCTGGGGCTAAATTTGAGGCTACTGCTATTGCCAGTCTTTTATAGTCCAGGTGACTGACGTCCGGGTCTTGTGAAAACGACACTGGCACATCGCTGGATGCTTCTGAGTCCTGGCCTATGGTTGCCTGTTCAGCAGTCTCTTGCGGGCTTGGCACCATATTCGTCAGGTCAGCGTCTGCAGGCGGTGAAGGGGAGACTATTTTAGTCTTGGTTTTCTTGCCCATGTTCAGCATGAAACGGTCCATGCACCGTCCGGCAGTGTTCTGAAAGTGGTGTGCGCACCCGAAGGTATTTTAGTTGGTATCTCGGGCAAAATGAGCGTTTTCAGGAGAGGTAGCCGAGGAGCTCTCTCCCGCTGCTGCTTCACATGTCGGCGCCGGAACCGGAAGTCCGAAAGGTCCTCTTTAATTCATTTAGTGTTTCTGGTTGTCATTGCAGAAAGAAAGTCAACCTCCCACCCACCCCTGCAGCTGACAGAAGTTGAATTTTAGCTTCATTTTTTCAATCCCTGTTGGCTGCAAAGTGGGAGGGGGTGTGGCTTAGCAAGACCTGGGGCAGAGGTTTTAAGTCCTTCTTTTGCAGGTGGCCTGAATTTCAGGTCGATTCCATGGTAATTTATGAGAACACGCAATGGGTGGAAGAAAACATCTTTTATTACTACTGAACGGTCTTAGTCTAAAATTAGTGTATTTCATCTATTTCATTTAATGTTTCTGAGTCTCGTTGCAGAGAGAAAGTCAATGCAGCTGACAGAAGTTGATTTTTACCTTCATTTTTTCAATCCCCATTGGCTGCGGAGTTGGAGGGGGCGTGACCTGACTGGGTTGGGGGAGTGGTTTTGCGGAACCCTGGGCGGTTGCTTTTAAGTCCTTCTTTTGAGGGTTACCTGAATTACAGGTTGATGCCATGGTAATTTCTGAGGACACACAATGGGTAGCAGTGGAAAAAAACATCTTTTATTACTACTGAACGGTCGTAGTCAAAATTAGTCTATTTCATTTAATGTTTCTGTGTGTCGTTGCAGAGAGAAAATCAATGCAGCTGACAGAAGTTGATTTTTACCTTCATTTTTTTCAATCCCCATTGGCTGTAGAGTGGGAGGGGGCGTGACTTGACCAAATCAGGGGCGTGGCTTATTGAGACCTGGGGCCGGGGTTTTAAGTCCTTTTTTAGGGGGCAGCCTGAATTACAGGTTGATGCCATGGTAATTTATGAGGACCCGCAATGGGTAGCAGTGGAAGAAAGCATTTTTTTATTACTACTGAACGGTCTTAGTCTAAAACATAAGTTATATTTATGGTAACTGGAATACCTCTTTAACAGTGTCATCCACAGCGCTCTGCCCCTTTAAAGCAGCAAATAGAAATGGCTGAGCTCCTAATTACCTGGCTAGGTTGTTATGGAAACCTGTGTGCATGTGGAGAAAATGGCAGTTGGAATTTGAAGTGAAATGCTCCCAGACTAATATTGGCTAATGGAAATCATATTTTGGGAATATCTTGGGAACAGTATTTCCTAGAGAGCTGAGACCTGGTCTAAAACCTTCCCGGACACCTGATGTACCTGTGTGCCGAATTTGGTGAAAATCAGTCCAGTAGTATGGTCACACATAGAGAACAGACAGACAGACAGACAGAAACTCATTTTTATAATATTAAGAGATAATGCACTTGTACTCTATGGAAGCTTAGTGACCAGCATAGCCAGCGCTGTCAGTGAGCTGCTTTCCCCCTGCACTCCCGGATGACTAATGAAGCAGCCACCAGCAGCGATACCTGTATGAGCGGTAAGCGCTCACTACAGGCAGTGCGGGCAGGCAGGGGGAAGCTCTTATACAGTATATAAGGATGAAAAAACTTTCATCCTAGAAAGTTGGGTGCATATGGATCCAAGAGTACACCTAAAAATTATTAATGAGATGTTGCAAGACCCCTGCATTCCTGCACATGCTTAACCCAGACATTTCAAGTATTTTTTGGAGATGACAACTAGAAGAAGGTTTACTTTCACATATGTGGTAGACCTGCTCACAAATAACCACATTTTGGCAAGAGACTAAGAAACTGATCAATTTACCAAAACCCAATAAAAAACAATACAATTTCCTTGGCACACATTGTGTGGCCACCAATTTATTAGCAACAGAAAACTGTAATTCATCAAGGAGCAATGCAAAAAAATCAAGCTCCCCCATCCAGCTAAAAACAGGCCTCCAGCCAGACCAGGCCTGCACCTGGCTTCCAGGATTGGTGCATAGCAAATGTGGTGCCAATATTCAAAAGGGTCCAAAAGCAGAGCCCAGAAACTATAGGCCGGTAAGTTTAACATTTGTCGTGGGTAAACGGTTTTCTAAGAGATGCTATCTTGGTGTACCTCTATGAAAATAAGCAAATATCTCCATATCTGCATGGATAACTGGGTTACACTGGGTAACACTGACATGGAAAAGGAACTAGGAATTTTAGTGAACAGTAAATTAAGCTGTAGAAACCAGTGTCAGGCAGCTGCTGCCAAGCCCAATAAGATAGTGGGTTGCATCAAAAAAGGCATAGATGCCTGTGATGAGAACATAGTCCTGCCACTTTACAAATCACTAGTCACCCTGAAAGATTATCAAAATTAGGGTTATTCACTTTAGAAAAAAGACGACTGAGGGGAGATCTAATAACTATGTATAAATATATCAGGGCTCAGTAAAGAGATCTCTCCCATCATCTATTTATCCCCAGGACTGTGACTGTGACGAGGGGACATCCTCTGCATCTGGAGGAAAGAAGGTTTGTACACAAACATAGAAGAGGATTCTTTACGGTGAGAGCAGTGAGACTATGGAACTCTCTACCTGAGGAGGTGGTGATGGTAAAATCACTAAAAGAGTTCAAGAGGGGCCTGGATGTATTTCTGGAGGGTAATAATATTACAGGTTATGCCCAGATAGAGAAAAAAGGATGGTACTCACCCATATCGTCCAACTAATCTTTATTTTCGTCAACAGACGCACTTACATACTAGGGCAGCAGGAGCACGAGGCACCACACAAGCACCATCGAGCGGAGACGGTCGTTTCACGTTGGTACGCATCCTCGCGCTCCTGCTGCTCCTGTGCTCCTGCTGATGACGAAAATAAAGATATGGGTGGTGGTGGTTAGAGATGAGCGAATCTATTCGCCGCTTCGTAGATTTGTATCGAATCTTGGAAATTTTCAGCTACGAAGCGAATATGAATTTCTTTGGATTTACTTCGTATTATTCGTAAATCTTCGCAAAATTTTACATGCTATCGATATGTACGATACGTATGAAACGTAAGAAACGTACGCATTCTGCGTGAGGCGGGACAATGATGATATAGCCCCCTCAGAACTGGAAAAAAAACAGCCCGGCTCACCGGGATCTAACAGTTTTGCATGTATAAGGAGTGAAGACTCCTCCCTCAGTGCTCCACCCTCCTCTGAAGTCTGAACCAGTTTAGACCAGTGCTGACCTCAGAGCAAGAGGCAAGCATCATGGCTAAAAAAAAGAGCTGCATCCAAATTGGAACGAGATGTATTTTGGAGACGACTTACCTGAACCAACAACCGCTCAAGATATCAGGGTGTCACAAGTCTGCCAGAGAAACCCAGCTTCAGTGCCTGTGTGTTCCTTACCACCTGCTGAGGTTGTTGTTGCTGCGAATCGTGAGGTGGCTGGAGCGTCTGCTTTGGCTTGTGTGGCTGGAGCGTCTGCTTTGGCTCCTGAGGCTGGAACGTCTGCTTTGGCTCCTGCGGTTGGAAAGTCTGCTTTGGCTCGTGCAGCTGGAACGTCTGCTTTGGCTCGTGCGGTGGAGGCGGCTGGAGTGTCCACTTCGCTGCCCAGGAGGAAATCCACCCCTTCCATAGACCAGAACCCAATTGTTCCACGATCTGTGACGGCCCATGCACAGACCCTCTGGGACTATAAAACCGCAGTGGAGGACTGGGTCATACAGGTACTCGACCACCCTAGGCTGGGAGATCCTTCATTGGAACGGAGAAAGGGAACTATGATTTGGTTTTCCGTTGGGAGAGGGTCTGGCTTCCTGCAGGATGATGAGGATGGAAAGGAATATTTTGTGGGCCACAGGTCGGTGAAACGGCCGTACCTGCCACAACATCGGCATAGCCTGTACATGGGGGATCAGGTGGAATACACCCCCATGGCATCCCTAAAAGGCACATTTCCAACCGGGGTTACCCTCTTTTCAAAGCCTCTGGTGCCTACCACGGAACCAGAAGTGTGGGCGGATGAACCACCAGGTCCAGGACGCTTGCGCTGCCTGCAGGAGTTCCCAGATGGCGTCCTCCGGTTCAGGGAAAAGCCAGAGCCTCAGCCGGAGTCTCTGATTCCTGGACTGCCAGCACCACCACCACCACCACAGTTCTTACAGCTGGGTCAGCTGACCACGTTATCGTTCACCTTCCAATCCATGGTGGTCTACCAATACCAGCTGCCGTGGTAGATGAAGCCAGCAGCAGCCAGGGAAGCTGCTGCTTCTTTCCTGGATGCAACCTTTTCGTAACCGCTGCAGCCGGAAGTCCTTACGCCTGCTATCCCGGCAGGAGCATCCGGAAAAGCAAAAATGGCTGCAGTGTGCATCACCACCACCCGGACCCGGTCAAGTCCAACTTCAGGAAGAAGCCCCCGTTTGACTCTCACCCAGATGGGCATGGCTGTGAGGACTCCCCCGATTCTGCAGAAATTTCCCTGTTGCGCCGAAGTGTGCCTATTTTCCTTTTTACCCCCTTCTCAGGTTATTTGGGAGCCTCCTTTTCCAAAAGGGTTCTGTATTTGCTGCTATTCTCTATTATCAATGTGGATTACACATTATCTGTTTGGATTACAATTTTACCTCACATGGATTACAATTGAATTTTCTATTATGTGTTCCAGACAGTGTTTTATCATGCCAACTAGAATCCATAAGGAGAGACTCAAACGTATATCTGAGCCTTTTATGCTTGCAAATGTGAAATTGATTGCACTAAAATGTTTGCATACTTATGTCTTTGCTGTATTTTAGCTACACTGTTTTTAATGGTTCAGCACTTTAGCCCATTGGGTGTATTCTTTTTCTGGTACTGCAATGTGTCCTATTATGCACTTATTGTATGGTGTTTTTAGAAAATTATTCACTTATTGATAGCTAGCAGCAGTGAGCACTTTATTTTTCTAGTTCATATGGACTGCCTCTAAATATTGTCTGCCGCGGCCTAGCCTCGTGCGTATGACGCAATCGCGTGTCAATAGTACGCTAAGGATTCGTAGGCACTTTGGTACGCTGATGCTTAAGTATTGCGTACTTTTAACTATGCTGACTGTACGTACATAATTTGAGCAGGAATACATAGATTCGACAAATAAGTTCGTAAAAATACGACTCTTGTGAGAAATTCGGCAAATATTCGGCAAAGCTAATTTTGAATGATTCGCTCATCTCTAGTGGTGGTGGACGATATGGGTGAGTGTCTTTCTTTTTTTCTCTATCTTGGCATTTGATTGAAATTTCCGGATAGAGCACTGCCATAGTTCATATGAAAAGTTTGTGGCTGTCACCATTTCTACACTCCAGTGGATTTGTTAATGCCCGTAGTGCCATCCAATCCTTGTTCTACCATTTGTTTATATTACAGGTTATAGTTACTAGAGAGGGGTCATTGATCCAGGGAGTTATTCTGATTGCCTGATTGAAGTCAGGAATGAATTTTTTTTCCCTAAAGTGGGGAAAATTGGCTTCTACCTCACAGTTTTTTTTTTACCTTCCTCTGGATCAACTTGCAGGATAACAGGCCGAACTGGATGGACAGATGTCTTTTTTCGGCCTCATTAACTATGTTACTATGTTACTAATTCCCTCATCTGGCCTGCTCTTTTAATTCACCTAATCCCGCCCCTTTGCACACCGTCTAGTGATCTACCCCCACATTCATGTTACCATCTAAACTTCGACCTTTTGTCCTAAAAAAGTCTGTTGCCTAAAGCACACATTCCCTTTGCTAGGACCCAGTGCCATCTTTACTCTTCCTTATACTTTAGTCCCCCATCCTCCACTAAAATCCCCAAAAGCCCATAAACTGCATCCAATGGATTGCATGGACCTCCTTATAGCTCCTCATTTAGATCCCCTGCATTTGTTTGCCCTTTACTTTTGAAATCACACCCTCCTACAATACAATCTTGGATAGATAAGATAGATCAAATCTACCACTTTGAAGAATTAGCCAACTGGGAACTTGATTCCTGCACCTGTATTCCTGGAAGTCTGGAGAAAGTGGTAGGAATACAGGTGTTTCAAATCTGTTCCTAATGTACTTCAGATCAGATCAGGGTCCATCATGTGAAATATTTTTCAAGGAGAAGTTTTATACCTATAGAGAACTGCTTTGAGTTAACCTAACTTGCCCTGATTTGACTTGCTTTCCACTTTTAATTCTTTGTTCACAATGTTTAGTTTTTTACTCTTCATTAATCATATCCATGTAGATCCATGGCTGTGTGTTGAATTTGGTGAAGATCGGTCCAGTTGTTTGTTCGCGCATAAAGAACAAACAATGCCTATCTTAAAGTATCCAAACGTATATATATAATCAAATAGCTTTTATTGATTAAAAATATATAACAAAACAATACAAATAAAACAAGTGGCAAAAGGACAGTACAGTACAGATGACGTGAGTGAAAGCCACGGACCCACACGGCGGCGTCCTTGTCCCGACGCCGTTTCGCCAATAAGGCTTCTTCTGGGGAACTAGGGTAAGTAGAAACTGACCACCTTTTATATAAAAATAACCAGCTGTTACTTGTTACTGAATTAAAAAGGGAGTTCCGGCTTCTTTTTACCATTTATTTGTATTCTTGCTTCCCTATGCGCGCTGCGTTTCAGTGTGGAGCGCATTGCGCCGTAATTGAAGTGATGTCTATAATACTAAGTTGGATGCGTTCCACGCTGGGACGCAAATTATTTCCGGTTAGCGGCACATGACTACGGTGGGTAGTGGCGTATTTCCGGTTCCTCCGGACTTGATCGCCCCACTAGTGTTTGGCGCCGGAACTCTTTAATTCAGTAACAGGTAACAGCTGGTTATTTTTATATAAAAGGTGATCAGTTTCTACTTACCCTAGTTCCCCAGAAGAAGCCTTATTGGCGAAACGGCGTCGGGACGAGGACGCCGCCGTGCGGGTCCGTGGCTTTCACTCACGTCATCTCCTTCCATTCTTGGTATTCCTGCTTGTTTTTTTTTTACTATTATTTGTTGATCATTTAACTATTTTTTGTGAATACGGCATGCCACCTGAGTTCTTCTATGCATATTCGGTTATTGTACCCTTTAGTATATAGACTTAATTTGCAGATATGTCTTCACTTACACTATAGAGCGGTATATCTGTGCCCATGTAATAGTATTTTTTCAATATTATTGGCGATTTTTCTTGTGCGACTTGAGTCATTACCCCGGTTCCCGCACAACGGCGCCCCATATATACTGTTTTTGTCTCCATCTATCTGTACTTTTGCCACTTATTTTATTTGTATTGTTTTGTTATATATTTTTAATCAATAAAAGCTATTTGATCATATATCTACGTTTGGATACTTTAAGATAGGCGTTGTTGCTAATAATTAATATCCACGTTCACAGGACTCTTCTATCGAGTTCTGTGGTGTTGAAGTGATAGGTGTTCATAAAGAACAAACAGACAGACAGATGGATAGACAGAAAAATTTTTTCATATATATATATAGGAGACTAGCAGAAGGACACGGCTTTGCACGGGTATATTTCATCTATTTCATGTAATGCTTGTGTGTGATGTTAAAAAATATTGACAGTATCCCCCATACCAGTGACCTCTACAGTACCCCACCCGCTTAACAATGAACTACGCAGCCACCACTCCTTAACACTGACCCCCCACAGTGCCCCGCCTCCTTAAAATGGGACCGCCACAGCAGCCCATCCCCTTAACTTTGACCTTCACAGCACCCCACTCCCTTGACAGTGACCTCCTCAGGGGCCCGCCTCATTAACAGTGACTTTTACAGCATCCGGCCCATTAACACTGACCCCGTAGGGGACCGTCCCCTTATCTGTGATCTTCACTGTTACTTGCCCCCTAAACAGAGTACCCGTACCTTTAACACTGACTGCTACAGTACCCTGTTCCCTTAAAAGTGACCTCACAGTACCCTGCTGGCTTAACAGTGACCTCCACAGCAGCTGCCCCTTTAATAGTGCAATGGCCCAGACTTGTATGTGTGTAGGTGTCGGAGGTATTTCAGTATTTCTAGGTCTTCTCCAGTTTAAATGTAAAGGCCTGCATTCTGAAACTCTCCCTCATTGCTTAGTTTCCCCTGTATGTGAGCTCAAAACACTTCCATCTGGTGTCTAAAGTTGCTATTGCACAGTATTGTCTACATTGCTTTATATTGCTGTACTCTCATTGGTTCCTTTTCCTGCCATTTATGTTATGGAGTGTGCTTGACCATGTGACCCATCTGCTATCTCTCAGCTGCCAATTACAGACCAGAGGATATAGCTAGTTCCGCCCTCCTTTTCTCCAGGGAGTGAGCTGGAATATTCCAGTTAGTTCTGGTTCAGTCACAGACCAGAGGGCAGTGTACCTCAGCCAGCAATTCAGGTCTGAGGCCTAGTTATTCAGCCATTATCACTACCAGCATAGTTAAGCCAGACTGTCTCCAGACAGCTTCAAGGATCACCACATGTTCTTTCAAGTATTCAGTAGGACTACCTATATCCAGTTCCAGAGCCTACTGTCTGATCCCTGAGGAGTTGAGGGTCACCCACTCAGGATCACTTCTGCCCCGGCTTGCACATCAGAAGGTTCATGCGTCTTCCACCTGGTCGCCAGAGTCCGAGGGCAGCATCATTCTCTAAGTATTTCAAGTGCTCAAAGTTCTTTAGTCATCCGTGCCTTACTCAGCTGAAAGGACTCACTTGTTGGATCAGGTCTGTACTTACTTATTATACTTCTACTACCCCTATCATTTCAAGTCCGTCTACAGTCAAGTTCTTAAAGCTACAGCGCATTGTCAAGCCACTTCACTCTACTGCTGTATCCACACCATCTACCATCACACCATCCACGCCATTTTTCATAGGAACCTCCAGTCTCCCAAGCTATAGAGGAGAACCCCACACCCTTGCTGGGTTTAAAGAGAAGATACTCTGCACTCTTGAACTTGTCTCGCTTTCTCCTACTCAGCAGGTTCAATTGCTTCTAGCAACACTTAGTGTCTATAAAAAGACGAATTGAGCCGCAAAAGTACTATGAAAGTACAAAATTCTTTATTACATCACATAAAATAAATTAAAAATTCATGTTATAAAGGGAGGGTGACAGTGCATGAAAACACCATCCCTAGCCCATATATGAAAGACCAAGACATGCCAATATATTGGACAATAATATAGAGGTGAACTACAATCAAATATAAAGATAGTAGGATCAAGCAGTATACAATTAAATACCTATAACAAACATACACGTGGCAGCATCAGAAACAATGACTGACACGTATAGGTTACCAAAGAATTACATGTAGTCAAACTTGATAAATACAAGATACACAAATCCAACAATGTGGAATTTATATATGTGACTAACAAGCACTACTGCAGATCTAAAACAGGTCAATACAAAGGGATATAATAACCCCAAATAATCCAAAAAATACTGCTCACCAAACGTATTGTAGACCAAGTAAAGGGCCAGGGATGGCGTTACTCCGACGCGCGTTTCGGCGTACATTCGTCCGGGGGCAACGCCATCACTGCAGGAAGGACCTAATAAAGTGTAAGATGACCAATCAGGGACCCCAAGACTCACTTACTATCATTGCGCACACCTGTTAGCTGCAACACACCCGGAGTGACTGCTGTATGCGGCGCGCCTCCCCCCGCCCCGGAGTCACGTCACATCCCGAGTACGATCACGTGATCATCACGTGACCCGACTCTGTGACGTCATGACACCTGGGCGGAGGTATCGCGCCCACAGCACCAACCCAGAGTGAAACATACCAACAGGCGTCCAGGAGGGAATGTTGATGCCATCTAGTGGATGAATACCAGAACTGCATCCTCATAACAACACCATTATAAAATTATAAATACCATATATATGGGTGAGTGAGTATTATCACATAAGTAATGTAGGTAATTAAGTGTAGTGAGAAGGATAGAAAAACAAAAAAATAAGTAAGTGAGTACCTGTGCAAAAACATTTACTGAAAAATATGTGATGTAAATAAAAAAAAAATGAATAAATAAAAAATGAATGAATAATAAATAATAAAAATAATGTGATACAAAAAAGAACCTGGATGTTGTGATGATGTGCATACATATGACGTAACAAAAAATAATAATCAACAAAACATGTGTAAAAAACCTTGTATCAAACCCTTGTTGACAAAGCAACACATTCACCAGAAATATGAATGTGTATAAGACCTCAATAAAAAGAGGATAATGAAGGTGAAAAACACAGGAGGGGAAAATGCATATATAGCAAATACATTACAGCCCCACACATTAGTGCGAACCACACAATATGTAAAAAAATATAAATAAGTGGAAGACTTGATCTGGCATCTTAATACGCATACAGCATTCCAGAAGTAGATCCCGATGTCACAAGAAAGGAGACAATTGCTTCTAGGACACCTTGAAGGTCAAGCTGCTGAAGAAGTACGTTCCTGGCCAGCTACCGAAAAATCCAGCGTGCTACAAATCTTCAACCGTCTGAACAGAGAATTTGAAGCACAGTCACCTACAGAGGTTCATCTAAAGTTCTATGACAGACGTCAGAGACCAGGTGAGACTCTAAGAGACTATGCACTTGCGCTACAGTCCGCATATAGAGCTTTACAACAAGTCGACACCATAGACCCTTCTGCTGTTGAAAGCATCATCACCAACAGATTCATAGAAGGAGTGGACTCTAGGCTGATACAGAGCCAGTTACGCCTGCTAGTAGCCCACAATCCCAACATGTCATTTCTTGACTTCAAAGCCCTAGCCCTGCGAGTAATAGGAACTGATTCATCTTCTACCAGCTATACTCCTACTCCGTATTCCCCAGACCTGGCTGGCGGAATTCCTACCATCTCCCCACTACCTACTGTTTCACCTATGCAGGCTACCCAAGTTGCACAGACCTCTACACCTGTTAGTGTTAGTATCAATGTAACTCCTGATACACTTGCTCAAGTACTGGACTCTCTTTGCCAGGCTCTAAAGGAGTTAAAGAGATGCTCTTCAGCATCATCCCGTGAGTCATCTGTAAACAGGACATTGTCTCCAGAGCCCCACTCTAGCCGTCCAAATTCTGATAGGCCCCCGCCTGAAAGGTTTTCATCACGTGAACATCCTTACTGCACTTATTGCCGTTGCGTTGGACATTACAGGTCCCAGTGCTTTCAGTTAAACGGGATACCCTCAAGTCCAAGGGCCGCCCCTCGGGAGGTGAAACCAAAGGCCCAGAGGGACAACCGCAGTGGTTTTCGAGATTTCTCTCAAAATGCCCGTATGTAACCATATGGATAGACAGTGTTCCTCTTGAAGCTCTCGTTGACACCGGTTCCGAAGTCACTACCATCTCCAGGCACATATTTGAGAAACATTGGGATCCTAGTGTATTGAGTTCAGGTGGTAAAACTAAATTGCGACTAATTGCCAGTAATGGTCAGCCCATTCTCCAGTTAGGCTACTGGGAGCCTACCATACGTATTGGTGATTGTGAACTACCTCGACAAGGTGTGATTGTTACTGAGGTTACTGATTTAGCACCTCTGTAGTGTTAGGCATGAATGTCATACGTCATGTTTTCTCTGAACTGTTGAATGCCTTGCATCAGGGGGGTAGCTAAAGGCTCATGGGCCCAGGTGCAAGAGTTTAGCTTGGGCCCCCCTTCCCTTAGTCCTTTGTGGCCAGGGGCAGGGAGGCACATAGCCTTCGTGCTGTCTAAGGCAAAAATTTAAATGCCCACCAACATGCCAAATTCTTGACCTAGTCCCTTCCCTAAAGCCAGAGGTGTAAATTAACCAGCATGCACTTTCTATAATACTGGTGTCTTCTTATGCGGCACAAGGGTCTTTGGGCCCCCTCAGGCTCCGGGGCCCGGTAGCGACTGCTACCTCTGCACCCCCTATAGCTACACCCCTGCCTTGCATGCCTCTTTGCCATCTGCTTCCTCCCATTATAGGCAAGCTATCCAGCAAACCATAAAAGCGCTCACCGCTCAGCAGAAGTTTGCCAACATTAAAGGGGAGATCTGTCGTGTCCGCACTAAGAATTACTCTCTTAGCTAGCAGTGAGACCCTCATCTGGTGCAGAGTTCGTCCAGGGATTGATAACACTGACTATGAAGCTCTTCTTAAATCTGTCCAAATTGATGGCCAGCCTCTTGTGAAAGCTGCTAGGAGCATCGTAACTGTCTCAAATGGTCAAGTTCCGGTACGACTTGTCATGCTATACCAACTCGACCCAGAAGACATTGTGAGTGAAGAGACCATCGCCTACCAAAAGTCTATCAAGGCCTCTTCCAAAGACTGTAACAGAACTCATACCCACTGGTGAGATGAATTGGAGACCCTAATGCTCCCATTTAGCATGTCAACGGTGTTCTCAAGGTTGCCAAGCGACACAGAGCGACAAAGCATTCAGTAAACATTCCCTTGACTTTGGCAAGACCAACCTGATTCAGCATAAAATAAATACAGGTGACCATCTTCCTATCAAGGAGAAACATCGGCCTATTCCTCCTGCCAACTACCAGCAAGTTAAAAAATTGATCAAGGAAATGAAGGATGCCAAAGTTATCCAGGAGAGTCAAAGTCCTTGGGCCACACCTATCGCCCTAGTAAGGAAGAAGGACGGAAATATCAGTTTTTATGTAGATTACAGGAAATTAAACAACATAACTCATAAAGACACATACCCTCTCCCACGCATAGAGGAATCCATCGCTGCTCTGGGTTCAGCTGTCTATTTCTCAACTCTCGACCTCACCAGCGGTTACTGGCAAATACCTATGGCTCCTTCAGCCTTCACCACTCCGATGGGACTTTACGAGTTCACCAGTATGTCATTCGGGTTATGCAACGCCCCTGCCACATTCCAACGGTTGATGGAGAGGTGCCTTGGTCATGTTAATTTCCAAAGTGTCTTACTATATCTCAATGATGTTATTGTGTACTCACGCACCTAAGAAGACCACCTAAACCATCTGGCAGAAGTGTTCCAGGTTCTTATCGACCATGGTCTGAAAATAAAGCCTTCGAAGTGCCATCTGCTCAAGCCAAAATTTACCTACTTGGGACATATCGCAAGTGCTACAATAGAAGACTTCCTGTAAACTGGTCTGAACGTCAAGAGACTGCTTTCCAAACCCTGAAAACCTTGCTGACATCACCTCCAATTCTGGCCTACCCTGACTACAATCATCCATTCCGTCTCCACACAGACGCCAGTTTCCAAGGCCTAGGAGCTGTATTGTCACAAGTGCAAGATAATCGTGAAAGAGTCATCGCTTACGCCAGCCGAAGTTTGAGAGGAGCTGAGAATAATGACAACAATTATAGTCCATTCAAGTTAGAGCTGCTAGCTCTAGTGTGGGCTGTTACAGAGAAATTCAAGGACTACATTGCAGCAATGCCTTTCACCGTGTACACAGATAACAACCCTCTAACTCATCTGAACACTGCACGGTTAGGTGCACTTGAGCAACGTTGGGCCTTAAGATTGGCGAATTTCAGCTTCGACATAAAATATCGCAGTGGTAAAACCAATGTGAATGCTGATTTACTGTCCTATCTGCCCAAAGGTGAAGAACCACCTGAAGATGACGATTAGGAAGACGTTGAGATGCCTCCCTTCTATCAGAGGTTTGCAACGCAGAACACTATTGCTGCGACTCAAGTTGATGGAGTTCCTCAACAAAAGTCTGATCCCTTCCTAGAACCATCTAGATGGCAGACTATCCAAGATGAGTCACGAATCCTTGGAGAAATCTTTGACTACCTCTCTACTGGTAGAATCCCTATAAGAATCCAAAGACCATACCCTGATATCGAGCTTCGACGCCTATGGAGACAAAGAAAGAGGCTGTTTCTCAACAAAGGTGTAATCCTCAGAAACTCTCTAGATCCTGCCTCAGGCGAAAGACACCATCAAATCCTCATCCCCAGGCGTGATGCCAAAATCGTGCTCGATGCCTATCATGACCAGTCAGGCCATTTCGGTGTCCACAAGACTGAAGCCACTATCCGCCAAAGATTCTACTGGATAGCAATAAGAGCAGACATTGAGAACTGGTGCAGTGAGTGCCCTGTTTGCAATATTTCTAAAGCTGGCAAGAAAGAAGCCAGAGCGCCATTACATCCCATCACGTCTCACAGGCCAAATCAGTTAGTCGCCTTGGACCATGTGAAATTGGCTCCTACCCGATCCGGGTACACTTATGCAATGACGATGGTAGACCATTACTCTAAGTGGGTTGTTGTGGTTCCAATAAAGGACTTAACAGCTCGAACAACAGCCATCACTTTCTACAAAGGGTACGTCAAGCACTATGGTTGCCCTGAGTCAGTATTGACAGATCGTGGACCTGTTTTCGAATCCCAACTTTTCCAAGAACTTTGTAATTTCCACGAGTGCAAAAAACTCCGCACAATAGCCTACCACCCACAAGGGAACGGACTATGTGACAAGATCAATCAGGTGTTCATCAACATGCTGCGAACAGCATCTGTGACCAAGAAGGCAGAATAGCCGCAACTCTAGGATGAGTTAGTTGAAATATACAACAATACCACTCATTGTTCCACTGGCTACTCGCCATATTACTTGATGTTCGGTTGTCAAGGTCAACTCCCTCAAGACACAGCTCTAGGTGTCCAGGTTCCAGACACTATCAACCCCTTGCCTAATACGGATTGGGTGTCAGAGCATCAGAGACGAATTCGAGATGCAAGAGAAATTGTTGATAGGAGAATGGAAGAAGCACATAAGAGACAAGAAGAATCCTACAATCAGCGAGCTACTACCACACCACTTGAGGTGGGAGACAAAGTATGGCTTAAGAAGTACCATTGCTCTGATAAGCTGTATTCTCTGTGGGAACTTGAACCGTACACCATCACATCTTTTCCCTATCCTGAATCAAATGTCTATGAAGTCAAAAGACCTGGAATGGCTCCTTCAGACGGTGCACAGAAAAAGAATGAAGCTCTGTACAAAGGAGGATCTTCTACTCTTATCTTCTCCTCCCATACCAGCTTCATCAGTGTATTCTCTGTTCCTGTACCTGTTATATCAAGTCAGCCGTCTATTGAAGAAGCCATGCGGAACTTATCGTTTATCATTCCTGGGTGGCAGTTCCAGTTCCAACCCCACTACATGTTCCTGCCCCAGTTGCTGTTCCAACATCTGTACCAGCACCAGAGTTTCACCAACATGTTCCAGCTCCAGAAGAAGATACCCAAGAGCTGAGACGGTCAGAGCGCTCTACAAAGGGAACTCTACCTGCCCGCTACCGGGAGTAAAGAGACTGTGTGAATATATTCTTTCTTGCATATAATCTGCCTTATTTAGTTAGTTAACCTCAGTAACGTTCAAGCCTTAGCACCTGGTCCTAGACCAAGCACCTTGTCATGTTTGTTTGTTTTTTCCCATTTTACCCAGGCTATGGACTGAGAGGACTTCTATTTTTGCTTCTAAGTGCCTTATCTCAGAGCCTTTCATGGACGATGTGTATATAGAGACTCTACCATAATGACACTTCAACCCAGTCCATATATATATATATATATATATATATATATATATATATATATATCTATATATATATATTAACATAGTAACATAGTAACATAGTTTGTAAGGCCGAAAAAAGACATCTGTCCATCCAGTTCAGCCTGTTTTCCTACAAGTTGATCCAGAGGAAGGCAAAAAAACCCTGTGAGGTAGAAGCCACGAAGCCAATTTTCCTCACTTTAGGGGGAAAAATTCCCTCCCGACTCCAATCAGGCAATCATAATAACTCCCTGGATCAACGACCCCTCTCTAGTAACTATAAACTGTAATATTATTACCCACCAGAAATACATCCAGGCCCTTCTTGAACTCTTTTAGTGAACTTACCATCACCACCTCCTCAGGCAGAGAGTTCCACAGTCTCACTGCTCTTACCGTAAAGAATCCTCTTCTATGTTTATGTACAAACCTTCTTTCCTCCAGACCCAGAGGATGTCCCCTTGTCACAGTCACAGTCCTCGGGATAAATAGATGATGGGAGAGATCTCTGTACTGACCCTGATATATTTATACATAGTTATTAGATCTCCCCTCAGTCGTCTTTTTTCTAAAGTGAATAACCTTAATTTTGATAATCTTTCTGGGTACTGTAGTCCACCCATTCCAGTTATTACTTTAGTTGCCCTCCTCTGAACCCTCTCCAGCTCTGCTATGTCTGCCTTGTTCACAGGAGCCCAGAACTGTACACAGTACTCCATGTGTGGTCTGACTAGTGATTTGTAAAGTGGCAGGACTATGTTCTCATCATGGGCATCTATGCCCCTTTTGATGCAACCCATTATCTTATTAGCCTTGGCAGCAGCTGTCTGGCACTGGCTTCTACAGCTTAGTTTGCTGTTCACTAAAATTCCTAGGTCCTTTTCCATGTCAGAGTTACCCTATACCCTACCATTTAGTATGTACTGGTGACTTGCATTATTCCTTCCCATATGCATAACCTTACATTTGTCAGTGTTAAACCTCATCTGCCACTTTTCTGACCAAGCCTCATGTTGTTGTTTCATTGCATTGCCATATTGTTGCACGTGCCTCATATTTGCTTATGTTTCTTATAGTAGTCTTCCACCTGCCAAAGATTGCCGAGGATGGCTCACTTAAAGAGGGGGAGAATATAATGGCCCAGACTGGTATGTGTGTAGGTGTCGGAGGTATTTCAGTATTTCTAGGTCTTCTCCAGTTTAAAGGTAAAGGCCTGCTTTTTTTCTGTGATTGTATTTGAACATTTATACTTGGAGGTGTGGCAACTCCTGGTCTGAATGTACCATTACTTACATCTTATGGTAACATTCTGGTGCACCTGTGTAGCCTGAGTCACATGAGTCATTGGTAGGTGGGGCTCATAGTCTCCTCCCTCCTCCCATTGTATGTGTGATTTCACGCTGGAGGTAACTAGGAGTAGGTTGCTGTGTGTCGGCCTATATGCGCCTTCCGCAATTGCCCATACGGCAAGGTAGGTTAGCGTTAGGTCCCGAGCCACTCTGAGATACTTTGATGCGGTGCTCGGGCTCCGGTATGTTCTTGATATAAGAATATATTGGCGAAAGTCTCATTTTAACATCAGTGTGAGGGTTTAGCCATATTTTTTCAATTGCATTACCAGTGCACCTTTACTAGTTATTGTTTGAGTAAAGGCCTGCATTCTGAAACTCTCCCTCATTCCTTAGTTTTCCTTGTATGTGAGCTCAAAACACTTCCATCTGGTGTCTAAAGTTGCTATTGCACAGTATTGTCTACATTGCTTTATACTGCTGTACTCTCATCGGTTCCTTTTCCTGCCATTTATGTTGTGGAGTGTGCTTGACCATGTGACCCCTTTGCTATCTCTCAGCTGCCAATTACAGACCAGAGAATGTAGCTAGTTCCGCCCTCCTTTTCTCCAGGGAGCAGTGTACAGCTCTCCTGTGTACCTCAGCCAGCCATTCAGGTCTGAGGCCTAGTTATTCAGCCATTATCACTACCAGCATAGTTAACCCAGACTGTATCCAGACAGCTGCAAGGATCACCACGTGTTCTTTCAAGTATTCAGTAGGACTACCTATATCCAGTTCCAGAGCCTACTGTCTGATCCCTGAGGAGTTGAGGGTCACCCACTCAGGATCACTTCTGCCCCGGCTTGCACGTTGGAGGGCTCATGCGTCTTCCACCTGGTCTCCAGAGTGCGAGGGCAGCGTCATTCTCTAAGTATTTCAAGTGCTCAAAGTTCTTTAGTCATCCGTGCCTTACTCAGCTGAAAGGACTCACTTGTTGGATTAGGTCTTATTATTATTATACTTCTACTACTCCTATCTTCTCAAGTCCGTCTACAGTCAAGTTCTTAAAGCTACAGCGCATTGTCAAGCCACTCCACTCTACTGCTGTATCCACACTATCTAAACCTGGTTATGTATCAGAGAGACTGTAACCTGTATAACATCTTGGTTCCTGCATTAAAGCAAACGTTATCTTTGACCCCTGGCATTGGTTTAATTATTGGTGCCTTGTGCGAGAAGGGTAACGGGAACATTCTTGCAGCCGGGCAACCCTGGAAACAAGGCCGCCATAGTAACCCTCATGCCCGTGATATTCCCCGTGACAACCTTAAAGGTCCCCTGTCCCAAGATCATCCCCGTGTTCTGCACCCCCTTAACAGTGACCTCCACAGCAGTTGCCCCATTAATAGTGACCTCTGTCCACTTAACAGTGACCTGCACAGCGCCCTTCCCCTTTAAGGCTAGGGCTACGTGACGACATGTGTTGCATGTCATTTTGTCGCACCAATGTCAGGCAAAAGTTGAGGAATAGATGACGTCCCGTTTACATGGTCGTGTGAATGGGCCCTAAAGGCCTTCGAGTTTCTATGTGTGTATGGCAGTTGGAATTTGAAGAGAAAGACTTCCAGGCGAATATTGGCTAATACAGGTCATTTTTTGGGAATATCTCAGGAACAGTACTGTAAGTCCTAGAGAGCTGAGACCCGGTCTAAAACCTTCCCGGACACCTGAGGTACCTGTGTGCCAAATTTGATGAAGATCGGTCCAGTCTTTTGGTCGTGCATAAAGAACAGACAGACAGACAGAAACTTATTTTTATAATATAAAAAGACTAGCAGAAGGACCCGGCTTCACACGGGTATATTTCATCTATTTCATTTAATGTTTGTGTATGTCGTTAAAAGATATTGACAGTATCCCCCAGTGACCTCTACAGTACCCTGCCACCTTAACAGTGAACTCCACAGACCCCACCCCTTAACAGTGAGTTTCACAGCACCTCACTCCCTTAATAGAGACCTCTACAACACCCGGCCCTTTAAGAGTGACTGACACAGTACCCCTTCCCTTAACAGTGACTTCACAGTACCCTCCTGCCTTAACAGTGACCTCCACAGCAGCTGCCCCTTTAATAGTGGCCCCTGCCCCCTTAACAGTGACCTCCACAGTGCTTGCCCATTTAACAGTGCCCTCCACAGCGGCCTGCCCCCTTAATGGTAGCATCCACAATGACCGCCAGAGCGGTTTCCCCTTTAATAGTTGCCTATGCCCCCTTAACAGTCACCTCCACAGCAGCTGCCCCTTTAAGAGTACCCCCTGCCTCCTTAACAATGCCCTGCCCCGTTAAGGCTAGGTCTACATGACGACATGTGTCCCCCGACATTTTGTAACACCAGTGTCGCACAACAATTTTTATAATGATAGGCTATGGTGTCGCACTGCGACATGCTGCGACTGCAACATAACAGTCACAAAAAATCTATCCAAGATGGATTTTTCTGAAACTGTTGCGTCGAGGCACAGCATGCCGCAGAGCAACACCATAGACTATCATTATAATAATCGTTGCACAACATTGCTGCAATATCAATGTCACGCCACACATGTAGCAGTGTAGTTTTGCCCTATGTCTCGTGCGACTTATTGTCACGCACATGTCGTCGTGTATCCCTAGCCTAAAGCTGACCTACAGCAGTGAAGAAAAATGGCTGGGTTGTTATGGAAACCTGGAGTCAAACTGTGCATGCATGTATGTGACCGTGTGTAAGAAGTAGGCTGTGCCAAGGCCTGTGGGAGGTACGCACTGAATTGTGTTTCGGGGAGCTATTTACCTGAGCTCCTCAGCTGGCAGCTAATTACCTCTCATTACCAGCCTGGTTACTACACAGAGTGAAAACCTATTTCCCAAGTCTGTCTTGTTCTCACCCAGCTTCCCCTGCCCTGCCCTTGTAAAGCTGACTTACAGCAGTGCAGAAAAATGGCTGGTTTGTTAGGAAAACCTGCAGTAAAACTGTGTGTATGTGGAGCCCTGCAAGCTTTTATTGGCTGATAAGGGACATGTGTTCATGTGTATGGCAGTTGAGATATGAAAAGAAAGACTTCCAGGCTAATATTGGCTAATACAGGTCATTATTGTTGGGAATATCTCAGGAACGGTACGTCCTACAGAGCTGAGACCCGGTCTAAAACTTTCCCGGACCCCTGAT
This sequence comes from Rhinella marina, assembly GCA_900303285.1. Classification (NCBI taxonomy): domain Eukaryota; kingdom Metazoa; phylum Chordata; class Amphibia; order Anura; family Bufonidae; genus Rhinella; species Rhinella marina. Next base: position 3,923 of record ONZH01018841.1, on the reverse strand, counting down.
TTACCTGTGTGCCAAATTTGATGAAGATCGGTCAAGTTGTTCAGTCGTGCATAAAGAACAGACAGACAGAAACTCATTTTATATATATATATATATATATATATATATATATATACTAGCAGAATGACCCGGCTTCGCCTGGGTATATTTCATCTATTTATTTAATGTTTCTGTGTGTCATTGCAGAGAGAAAGTCAATGCAGCTGACAGAAATTGATTTTTACCTTCATTTTTTCAATCCCTATTGGCTGCGGAGTGGGAGGGGGCGTGGTTTAATGGGACACTGGGGAGGGTTAAGTCCTTCATTTAAGGGTGGCCTGAATTATAGGTTAATGCCATGGTAATTTGAGGAAACACAATGGGTAGCAGTGGAAGAAAACATTGCTTTGTGCGGGTATATTTAATCTATTTCATTTAATGTTTCTGTGTGTCGTTGCAGAGAGAAAGTCATCCTCCCTCCCATCCCTGCAGCTGACAGATGTTGATTTTTACCTTCAATTGTTCAATCTCCATTGGCTGCGGAGTGGGAGGGGTCATGGCCTCACTGAGTCGGGGGGCGTGACGTTGCAAGACCTGGGGCGGGGTTTTAAGTCCTTCTTTTGATGGTGGCCAGAATTACAGGTCGATGCCATGGTAATTTATGAGGACATGCCATGGGTAACAGTGGAAGAAAACATTGCTTTGCACGGGTATATTTAATCTATTTCATTTAATGTTTCTGTATGTTGTTGCAGAAAGAAATCCAACTTTCCTCCCACCCCTGCAGCTGACAGAAGTTGATTTTTACCTTCATTTTTTCAATCCCCGTTGGCTGCGGAGTGGGAGGGGGCGTGGCCTGACAGAGTCGGAGCGTGGTTTCCCGAGATCTGGGGCGGGGGTCAGAGTGGCATGAATTACAGGTCGATGACATGATAATTTATGGGGACCCGCAATGGGTAGCAGTGGAAAAAAACATCTTTTATTAGTACTGAATGGTCGTAGTCTAAAATTAGTCAATTTCATCTACGATTTTTGTGTGTCGTTGCAGAGAGAAATTCACCCTCCCACCCCTGCAGCTGATTTTTTTCAATCCCTGTTGCCTGCGGAGTGGGAGGAGGCGTGGCCTGGCAGAGTTGGGGGTGTGGATTATCAAGATGCTTCGAACGGTTGTAGTCTGAAATTAGTCTATTTCATCTAAAATTTTGTGTGTCATTGCAGAGAGAAATTCACCCTCCCACCCCTGCAGCTGACAGAAGTTTATTTTTCCCTTCATTCTTTCAATCCCTGTTGGCTGCGGAGTGGGAGGGGGCATGACCTGACAAAGCTGGGGGTGTGGCTTAGCAAAGCGCTTCGCATAGGTGATTTAATCTATTTCATTTAATGTTTCTGTGTGTCGTTGCAGAATGGCTGCAGAGTGGGAGGGGGCGTGGTCTGACAGAGTTGGGGGCGTGACTTAGCAAGACGATTTGAACAATTGTAGTCTATAATTAGTCTATTTTATCTAAAATTTTTGTGTGTCGTTGCAGAGAGAAATTCACCCTCCCACCCCTGCAGCAAACAGAAGTTTATTTTTACCTTTATTTTTTCAATCCCCGTTGGCTGCGGAGTGGGAGGGGGCGTAACCTGACAGAGTCAGGGGCGTGGATTAGCAAGACGCTTCACATGGGTGTATATAATCTATTTAATTTAATGTTTCTGTGTGTCGTTGCAGAAAGAAAGTCAACCTCCCACCCATCCCTGCAGCTGACAGAAGTTGATTTTTACCTTCATTTTTTCAATCCCCGTTGGCTGCGGAATGGGAGGGGGCGTGGCCTTACAGAGTCTGGGCGTGGCTTAGCAAAGCGCTTCGCATAGGTGCATTTAATCTATTTCATTTAATGTTTCTGTGTGTCGTTGCAGAATGGCTGCGGAGTGAGAGGGGGCGTGGCCTGACAGAGACGGGGCGTGGCTTAGCAAAAGGCTTCGAACAGTTGTAGTCTATAATTAGTCTATTTCATCTAAAATTTTTGTGTGTCGTTGCAGAGAGAAATTCACCCGCCCACCCCTGCAGCAAACAGAAGTTTATTTTTACCTTAATTTTTTCAATTCCCATTGGCTGCGGAGTGGGAGGGGGCGTGACCTGACAGAGTCGGGGGCGTGGATTAGCAAGACGCTTCGCATGGGTGTATTTAATCTATTTTATTTAATGTTTGTGTGTGTTGTTGCAGAAAGAAAGTCAACCTCCCACCCATCCCTGCAGCTGACAGAAGTTGATTTTTACCTTTATTTTTTCAATCTCTGTTGGCTGCGGAGTGAAAGGGGTGTGGCCTGACAGAGTTGGGGGTGTGGCTTAGTGAGACCTGGGGCGGGGGTTTTAAGTACTTCTTTTAGGGTGGCCTGAATTAAAGGTCAATACCATGTTTATTTATGAGCCCACGCAATAGGCAGCAGTGGAGGAAAACATCTTTTATTACTACTGAACTGTAGTAATAGAAAAAAACATAAGTTATATTTATGGTAACCGGAATACCTTTAACAGTGTCAGTAAATAGAAATGGATGAGATCCTCAGCTGCTGATAATTACCTGGTTGTTATGGAAACCTGCCCTCCCTGTGTGTGGCTTTGCAGAGAATGGCAGTTGGAGCTTAAAACCAAAGTTCCCAGTTGTAATGTTGGCTAATGGAGATCATATTTTGGGAATATCTCAGGAACGGTATGTCCTAGAGAGATGAGACCTGGTCTAAAACCTTCCCGGACACCTGATGTACCTGTGTGCCGAATTTGGTGAAAATCGGTCCAGTACAGACAGACAGAAACTCATTTTTATATTATTAAGAGATATATATATATATATATATATATATATATATATATATATGAGACTAGCAGAGGGACCCGGCTTCGCACAGGTAACAGTAACATCCACAGTGAATGCCCCTTTCACAGTGACCTCCACAGTGTCCGCCCCTTTAATATTGACCTCCACAGTGCCCGCCCCTTTAACAGTGACCTTCACAGCGGCCTTCCCCCTTAACAGTAACATCCACAGTGAACGCCCCTTTAACAGTGACCTCCACAGCAGCTGTCCCTTTAAGAGTGGCCCCTGCCATCTTAACAATGACCTCCACAGCAGCTGCCCCTTTAATAGTGGCCCCGGCCCCCTTTAAAGTGACCTCCACAGCACCCTGCCCTTTTAAGGCCAGGGCTACGCGATGACGTGTCATGCGACATTTTGTCGCACCAACGTCACGCAACAATTTTTATAATGATAGGCCATAGTGTCGCACTGCCACTTATTGCAACATGCTGCGACTGTGACACAACAGTTGCAAAAAATCCATTGAAGACGGATTTTTGTGTGACTGTTGAGACGCAGTTGCAGCATGTCGCATGTCGCAGTGCAACACTATAGACTATCATTATAAAAATTGTTGCGCGACATCAATGTCGCGTGACACATGTAGCAGTGTAGTTGTGCCTTATGTGTTGTGCGACTTATTGACATCGTGTAACCCAAGCCTAAAGCTGACCTACAGCAGTGAAGGAAAATAGCTGGGTTGTTATGGTAACCTAGAGTAAAAGTGTATGTATGTGTGTAAGAAGCACCAGAGCCAGGGCCTGTGGGAGGTAAGCACTGAATTGTGTGTCAGGGAGCTAGTTACCTGAGCTCTTCAGCTGGCTGCTAATTACCTGGCTGGGTTGTTATGGAAACCTGTGTGTATGTGGAGAGTATGGCAGTTGGGATTTGAAGAGAAAAACTTCAAGGCTAATATTGGCTAATGGAGATCATATTTTGGAAATATCTCGGGAACGGTACATCCTAGAGAGCTGAGACCTGGTCTAAAACCTTCCAGGACACCTGATGTACCTGTGTGCCGAATATGGTGAAAATCGGTCCAGTAGTTTGGTCGCACATAGAGAACAGACAGACAGACAGAAACTCATTTTTATAATATCAGGAGAC
>ONZH01018840.1:0-18077 GCA_900303285.1 Rhinella marina | reverse complement strand
AAAAAATGAAAGTAAAAATCAACTTCTGTCAGCTGCAGGGGTGGGAGGGAAGTTGGATTTCTTTCTGCAACAACATACAGAAACATTAAATGAAATACATTAAATATACCCATGCAAAGCAATGTTTTCTTCCACTGTTACCCATGGCGTGTCCTCATAAATTACCATGGCATCGACCTGTAATTCTGGCCACCATCAAAAGAAGGACTTAAAACCCCGCCCCAGGTCTTGCAACGTCACGCCCCCGACTCAGTCAGGCCCTGACCCCTCCCACTCCGCAGCCAATGGAGATTGAACAATTGAAGGTAAAAATCAACATCTGTCAGCTGCAGGGATGGGAGGGAGGATGACTTTCTCTCTGCAACGACACACAGAAACATTAAATAAAATAGATTAAATATACCCGCGCAAAGCAATGTTTTCTTCCACTGCTACCCATTGTGTTTCCTCAAATTACCATGGCATTAACCCCTTCACCCCCGGAGCTTTTTTCGGTTCTGCATTTTCGTTTTGCGCTCCCTGCCTTCAAACAGCCATAACTCTTTTATTTTTCTGTTCACATAGCTGTATGAGGGCTTGTTTTTTGCGGGACAAGTTGTACTTTCCAACGCCACCATTTAATATTGCATACGGTGTAGTGGGAAGCGGGAAAAAAATTCCAAACCGGGTGAAATTGCAAAGAAAACGCTATTCCGCTACAGTTCTACGGGTTTCTTATTTACAGCGTACGATGTGCATTAAAACTGATCCATTACTTTCATTCTACTGGTCAGTACGAATCCGGCAATACCTAATATGTATAGTTTTTCCTGCGTTTTCATAGTGATAAACTAATTAGAAAGTTGCCCTTTTTTTTTTTTTTTCCTTGTCAAATCTTGACCCCTATAACTTTTTGGTATTTATGTGTACAGAGCTGTATGGGGGCTCATTTTTTGCGGGACGATCTGAAGTTTGATACCATTCTGGGGTGTGTATGACTTTTTGATCACTTTTTATTTAATTTTTTTTAGAAAAAAAAAGCGACAAAAAACGGCAAATCGCCATTTGGACGCTTTTTTCCGCCACACAATTCGCCGTATTGGAATTTTTTTTTTTTATATTTTAAAAGTACGGGCGTTTTCGGTCACGGTGATACCCATGATGTCTATATTTATTGTTATTTAGGTATTTATTTTTTACTTATACGGAAAGGGGGGTGATTTGAACTTTTACATCTTTTTTATTTTTTATATATTTTTTAACATTCTTTTTTAATTTTTTTGTACTATTAGAAAGCTCAAATATGGGCTTATATATTGTGGCTTTTTTTTTTTCTTTATGAGCAATTCTGGGTTTTATAGACTCAGAAAGCCATGAATTGCTCATTTCTTATCCTGGCCTGCCATCTAGTGGCCAGAATAAGAATTGCAGTTTGAAAACTGTAATCCTCACCAGCGAGGATTACAGTTTTCATATGGTGTACAGACACCCCGATTGGCCACACGGGGTGTCTGTACACCACCCGGAAGCGAACGCTTCCGGGTTTAGACGCAACTAGATGCCGTGATCACGTGTGATCACGGCATCTAGTTAACCCGGAAGACGCCGCCGATGGAGTAGGTAGCGGCAAGTCTCTGCTGTTAGAAACAGCAGAGACTTGCCGGCCATGACGCCCGCCGCACCCGCGAGCGGGCGCCATGTGCCCGCATCGCCCCAGCGCCGTACATGTACGGCGCTGGGGGTGAAGGGGTTAACCTATAATTCAGGCCACCCTGAAATGGAGGACTTAACACCCCCCCCCCGTGTCCCATTAAACTACGCCCCCTCCCACTCCGCAGCCAATAGGGATTGAAAAAATGAAGGTAAAAATCAATTTCTGTCAGCTGCATTGACTTTCTCTCTGCAATGACACACAGAAACATTAAATAAATAGATAAAATATACCCAGGCGAAGCCGGGTCTTTCTGCTAGTCTTGTATAAAATTTTAATTCTCTGAATAATGACAGTCATCCAGTAATTATATTCTGTGACCCATTTCTATAAATACCAGACTTTATCCATTCTGTGACTACAGGACATCACGTGTCTCTTCTGCTTATCAGTCTGTTTCATGTGCTGAACCTTTCATTTCTAGGTGCTGAGAGTGACAGGATACCTCCATATGATGATGCAGATGTCATTAATGATGGAGACCATTTACCAGGTAAGTCTAGTCGTCAAATTAATCAACTTTTCTTTCATATTCCTGAATCTACAAGTTAACCCATTGAAGATCTTGCTGTTTATGGCATTAAGGTCCATTTATTTTTCTCTTGGTATTCTAGTAGTCAAACATTTTCTAACATTAGGTAGACATAATTTTATAAGGTTTGTGTTTTGAGGGACGTTCTGTAGTGTAGAGACACTTTCTATAATGCACTGTAGTAGTTGTATTCTAGTTTATAAAATATATTGTTATTGTGATGGAGATGTTTTATATTGTTATACCTAGAAGGATCATGCGTTTATGTGGATGAGGTTTCTATTGGTTTCTCTGATCTTATATTATGGCAACACTTCTAGTTTATCATTTTTTATATTTCTATAATTCATGAGAAATTGGACTCCTTAACTAAATTCTAGCCCAGGGAGGGTGGACACATCTGTATCTCTAGTGCTCCTAATTTCTTAGTTGTCCTTAAATCTAGAATTAGTAGACATTACATAGCAAGGACTTTTAGAGATTATTTGCATTGTTAATACAATGCTATAATATAAGTGCAATGTGAGTTTCTATAATGTCCTTCCTTCTGGTCTGCATCTACAACATAACTATCAGTATTATTGAGTTATTTTAGGTTTGGAGAAGATTTCAGAAGATGACTATAATGACACTGGAATATCTTATGGTGACTCCACCACTGTGACTGATAGAAATGGTGAAGATTTTCTGTAATTTATCTCTATAGGTGACCAGCTGCTTCCAGAAGGCCTGGCTTGTGTAACCCCCCCGCAATCAGCCGTTATCACCGCCCTGTAGTCATGTAATACATAGATAGGGATGTGCCCATAATGGAGACCAAGATGAAACAGCCATTCATTACAATCTGCCATTCATTACAATCACCTACAATCAAATGACCCCTGATTATAATACACAAGTTGTTATATACCGTTCTACCTAATCATTTCTTACATAGATGTTTCCAGACTCAATAATATACTGAGCAGATGATATAATACTGTTCTCCTGGATATGAATTGTGCTAAGATATGGAGGGAAATGGTAAAAAGAGCCCATTGTATGACCTCTTGAACTGGAAGCAGTAGATGAAGAAGACAACCTGCTGTCCAGGGTTTTATCAGTCGGAGGAGCTCATCTAATACAGATTGATATGTCTCCTATTATGCAGACTAATACCTGACTGGTGTCCATAGAAGATAATCTCTAATTGCAACAAACATCTGACACGTTATAGTGAAACATTATAGTGACACGCTATAGTGACATATCAGAAGATGTGTGATCTGCTTAGCTTTACTTGGAGAGCGGAGCGAGTGGTTTTGTATAAGGTCTATGGACTCCCTATAGATCTGTACAATGCTTGCTTGGAGAGAAGACTGCTTCTTCTCCTTTGTCTTAGAGATAGGTGGGGTCTCAGCACCTGGACTCACACAGATGGTGAACTATGATGCTCTATGAAGCTTGTTAAGATTGTTTTAATCATTGGAAAGTCAAACTTATAATGACAAGATGAATAACATGGCACTGTGATGTGTAACCAGGAGGAGAACATGGATATGATGATGTGGATGTAGAAGATTTACCGTCTGATGGAGAAGTAAGGGCTCAGGATACAGAAGAGCGGGTACCATCTTGGGAAGGTTGGTTCTTCTACTACATAAGTCAGTATGTCACAGGGTTAGATGCATGGACCTCAATTCTGCTTAATGTGTGGATTTAGTAAAGATTACAAGGAAATAGAGTTGCGCTCAGAGAGTCACACTCCTGGCAGAATGTAGAAGATGTGACTTTCTTTTTGATAATATGAGAGAAATATCTGAAATATCTGGGCTGTTACCTACAGTATACATAGACACACAGGATGAGATGACAGTGAAGTCCTCATTGCTGCATTGTGTATGGTCAGTGAAGGACATTATCAGGATTGGCGCCCAAATACTCCACTCCTGACCCCCCTGCACCTAATTTATGACGAGGCAGATGCCTAATTGGCAAATCTCTGGCAGAAACTGAAGCAATAGGGTGCACTTCAGCTATAACTTTCGGCAGTTCCTGGTGTAAGGTATTAGTAAATCTAAAGAAAAAAAGGGGAATTTCAGTCAGCACATCCCAGTGCGCAGGTGCACGTTGCTATGGCTAAATGCACAAGGAAAGGAAAATACATACAATGCAACGGCACACTAATGCATCCCTGCATTAGTGGAGGCCTTTGAAGAACCATAAATGGCAAAAAGCAGAAAGGACGCAGCATGCATGTGGAACCAACACCCCCTGATTATACGGAAGCCAAGGTTGGCACATAACAGGTAGGAAATAGTGTTAGGTTCCCGTTCTACAGAAATCACCTTGACGATTTGGTGGACGGGCCCACATAAAATATATTTGCCAAGAATCTCTAATTTACTAAACAAGCATAGCATTAGCTCTAGAATACTTCATATCTCTATGGCATTTTGTGCTTTATCTGGTTAGCAGTGTGCCATTGCTTTGTATGTATTTTCCTTTCCTTGTGCATTTAGCCATAGCAACGTGCACCTGTGCACTCGGATGCGCTGACTGAAATTCCCCAAGTTCCCCAAGTTTGTACTGGAGGTGTGGCTACTCCATTTGGTCGTGCACTCCTGACTAGCTCCGTCTGCCCCATAGGCTGATTTTAATTAGAGTAACTATAAAGCCGAGTGGACTCGGCATGCATGTTGGTACCTGCATCCCTGCATTAGTGGAGACCTTTGAAACACCATAAATGGCAAAAGGCAGAAGGGACTCAGCATGCATGTGGAACCAACACCCCCTGATTATACGGAAGCCAAGGTTGGCACATAACAGGTAGGAAATAGTGTTAGGTTCCCGTTCTACAGAGATCACCTTGACGATTTGGTGGACGGGCCCAGATAATTTTGTACAATTGTATATTTTCCAAGAATCTCTCATTTACTAAACAAGCATAACATTAGCTCTAGAATACTTCATATCTCTACGGCATTTTGTGCTTTATCTGGTTAGCAGTGTGCCGTTGCATTGTATGTATTAGTAGCTGGTGCTGAGCTCCGCCTCTCTATTAAGCCCCCCCCCTTCTAAAGTGGACAAAAGCTTAAAAAGTCACACATTATGGAGCACATAATGAGTGTGTCATAATTTGTGCCTTTTTATGCCACCATTGTGGTGTACGGACATTAGTATACATTCCTCAACGAGTCTCTTAGCTCTGTCATACAAGCTGCACACATTTCTGATCACGGAACCTGGGGAAAGTATGAGAATTGTCACAAGATCTGGGGCAACATGGAAAATGATATAAAAATTTAAAAATTACAGTCAGATCTGCATAAAATCTGATGCAGAACAAGAGCGTTATGGCTGCTGCTAATAGCACAACGGGGGCACTGTTACATCATGTATGGTGCAAGAAGAAAATGCTCAATAAGGAATTCCAGATTTAATGATTAGATTTATTAATGTAGAGAACAGAATGTCGAACAATTTTGTAATTTAAATATATAAAATTTATAAGTTTGCTTGCAGACCTTTATTATATCCGTGCATTCTTTCCCTAAAGAAAAAAAAATGGTACGGTCCACTATAGTTCTGTAAAACACATCCATAGGAGAGCTGGATAGGACTAAACATGGCTTCAGTCATGTGACCCTCCCAAGTACCATGTGACCCGGCTGCCAAGCACATCTGTGTCAGCAGTTTTGTTTTTTTTTTTATTTACACTCAGGGGCATACATAGAAATTGAGAGGCCCCATAGAAAATCTCAGAACTGGGCCCTCCACCCAAATATAAAAAAGTACAATTATTGTAACTGCATATTGTGTATGCCTTGCAAAGTATTCAGCCCCCTGGAACTTTTCAACCTTTTGCCACATTTCAGGCTTCAAACACAAAGATATAACATTCGATGTTTGGGAGCTCGGGTTCTGTGGCCGAACACTAGGTGGTGCTCGAGTGCTCGGCCGAGCACCCGAGTATAATGGAAGTCAATAGGAGAAGACCAGGCACCCCCTGCTCTGCAGAGGGGAGGGTGTCTGGTTGATAGGAAAACGTGAGAAAATGGTGGAAACACCACAGAAGTGGTTAGGGAACAGCATGGGGAGGGTGTCTGGTTCATAGGAAAAGGTCAGAACCTCGACTGTGAGGTAGAACATCGAGCATGATAGAAATATACCTTGGGGAAACCAGCTGATCATCAAGTCAAATTGTAATTTCTTTAACAGTGTTTTTTGTAACTGGTGTTCATGATCTTCCCAGTAAATGGACCTGGCCACTACAGTCTACAGAGCTACTGTACATAGATCCAGTGCTTGTTTCCAGCAGTTCTCGAATAACAGCTGATCAGTGGTGGTCCCGGGAGTTAAAACCACTACTGACCTGATACTGATGACCTATTCAAAGAATAGGTTATCAATAGTAAGGGTCCATTCATAATAACAGAGAAAACAAATTAACTAGGGTGGGACCACTGCAGACAACAATCTGTGAGAAAAAGAGTCCAAATGCTTCATAACGTCTAGTTGGTAATGTCTAAAAAAGGTGGAAGGTGAAGACCAGGTGGCTGCCTGGCATATCTGTTCCAAAGGGACATTAACTCACTCTGCCCAAGAGGCTGCAACTGAACGAGTCGAATGGGCTTTGAGACCCTCAGGGGGCTTGACGTCCTTAGAGTTGTAATATACAATCGCTAATCTGATCCATCTCCCAATGGACATTTTACTTGCTGCCTGCCCCTTACTGGGTCCTGCAAACTGAACAAAGAGTATGTCCATCTTCCTGCTTCCTGGTAGGTCAACACACACCTGTGAACATCAAACTTATGGAAAAGCATTTCATCCTGCAAGCCCGATGGGGAATCAAACGATGGCAGTGATACGTCCTGTAGACAGTGAAATTTTGAAACAACCTTGGGCAGAAAAGAGGGAGAGTCTTATGGTTAGGTAGGAAGGTCTACACAAGAACACCTGTATTTCCCCCACTCTCCTAGCTGTTCTAATCGATACCAGGAACATTGTCTTAAAGGAGAGCATCTTTAACCCCTTCCCGACCACATGTACAGCGCTGCGGGAAGTTGCCGACCAGCGCCGTAGAGCTACGGCGCGGCGGTCACCCGGTCCTCGGGCGTAATCGCCGGGGAATCGGGGTATCATGGCTGTACTGCCCAGCAGGCAGCCATGTTCCCTAAGGGAAGGGGGCGGTATTTCCGTCCCCCTGCATCTCCGGTGGCTGCGATTGGCTGGTTTCCACAGGCCAGCCCATCGCAGCTCCTGGAAGCCACCGGAGCTGCAGGGGGATCGGAGAAGAGTCACCTGAAGGTGACAGGTGCTGAACTAGTCAGCACCTGTCCTTCCCGAGGTCAGGCAGGGGACCCCTGTGTTTTGGGTCCCCTGCCAGCGCTGCCCAATGACAGCGCTACAGCTGCACAGGAAGAGGCAGAACCTTCCTGCATGCAGCCATTCTAGCTGGAGACTGCATGCTGGAAGGTTCTGTCCTTTTCTGTGTTCTGTTGGCTTGCTGGGACTTGTGGTGCACCACCACTTCTATCTGATTTTTTACTGCTGAAAAGAAGAAGAATAGAAGAAGAGAAGAACAGAAGAAGTTACAGATCCCTAACCCACCCTCCGTCCCTATCCCCTCCTGTCCCCCCCCCCTTCACCCAAACCCCTCCCGTCCTTTCTTAACGGACGCCACTTGGTCCGTGTGTTTTTTGTCTTTTTTTAAGTTTAACTTTTTAACAATTTTCCAACTCCGTACCGCTTTTTCTGCGTGCGAGCTGTGACCGCCCACTGCATACCTGCCTGATCAGCACCTGGGGATCATTTTTTGTGCTTTTTTTTTTCTCTTTTTTGGTCAAAAAAAGAAGAAAGTACAGTTAGGGATATATATATAAAGTTTTAATTCTTAGCCAGTGTGCAGTTTTTTATACTGTAGTGAATTTTTTTACTACTGTATTTGCACGCACACACGTTTTGTGTGCGTGCGTGCTGCGTTAGCACATTTTTTGAAACTCTAGGTAGTGTGGGGAAGTTAGCTCGGTAGGGTGCGGGTTTGCGGTGTGAACAGCAGTCAGAGACCCAGACACAGATGAAGTCCAAATGCAGGCTTGGCCTGCGTTTATTCACAAGCTCAAAATAAATGATAATACAGCCTTTGCTTCAGGCACAAACAAAATAAACCCTGCTTGTCCAGCACTACCTAAACATAACACAGTTTTCCTCACTATACGTGCGTCTAGCTACAGCCACACGAATACAACATGTTATGCAGTTCAGTCCACAAGTTTTTACCTTTGATAGCGTCAAAAGTATCTCCTGAGGCCAGCAGCCTTCAGCATTCCTAGCTGCACGCAGCCTTCCTCTGGCTGCACATCTTGCAGGCTTTATGGACCTGCTAATGGTCCAGCCTCAGCACCTGTGGTGCCTGACTCCAAACACTAAGACCTGGAGTGGAGGAAGTGGGATGGATGGCCCCACTGCCAAACCTGTCATCCATCCCAAAAAACCAGGCCCAAACACACTTTATCAAAATGTCTCCAGCAACTACTTTTGCTGGAGACCATATCGCACTTTCCTGGTTTCCCCATGTCTCCTGTGGGAAGACATGAACTTCCCTCAGTCTCTAGTAGGCATAGTAGCTGAACCCAGGAGAAATATACCGGCCATCCAGGATTAACCCCTTCAGTGTCTCAATATATATATATATATATATATATATATATATATACACACATTTCAGTTAGTGTCAGTGTAGGTTTTTGCACGAACGCACTGTATCTGCTTACGTGCTGTTTGCAGAGGACTGTAGTTAATTTTTTCATAACAGTTTCTGCACTCACACACCATCTGTGTGCGTGTGTGCGTGCTGTAAAAGCAGCATCTGCATATTTTTGGTTTTTTTTTTTACTTGTGTGAAAAAAAACAACACAGTTTGTGGTAGTTAGATAAATTTCAGTTAGTGTCAGTTTAGGTTTTTGCACGAACGCACTGTATCTGCGTACGTGCTGTTTGCAGAGGACTGTAGTTAATTTTTTCATAACAGTTTCTGCACTCACACACCATCTGTGTGCGTGTGTGCGTGCTGTAAAAGCAGCATCTGCATATTTTTGGGGTTTTTTTTATTTTTTGTGTGAAAAAAAAACACAGTTAGTGGTAGTTAGATAAATTTCAGTTAGTGTCAGTTTAGGTTTTTGCATGTGTTCTGCATATGTGCATTTTGCAAGCACTGAGCACCGATCAGTAGTGTCCATTACTGATCGCGTCTGCTCTTTTTTTTTTTTTGTGCCGTAAAAACCTTTTCCTGCAGCAAAAACTTTTTTTTTATTAGAAGACTTTTATTACTGAAAATGACTTTTTTTTTATTCCCCCTCCTTTATTCCCCCACCCCCTGACGTTTATCAGCCCCAAATTCCAGAGTTTGTGGGAAACTCTGGAATTCAAATTGACTGCACGGGCTTCACAGAAATTGATTTTTTCAAAATCTTTTTCAGTGACGATTTAGTAAATCTTATCGTGGCCCAAACAAATTTATACGCCCAGCAGTTCATTACCCAGAACCCCACATCACAATTCGCAAGACCCCTAGGTTGGACCCCAGTAACGGCGTCAGAAATAAAAATTTTCTGGGGGCTTGTGCTGCACATGGGGCTTATTAAAAAAACAGAAATGAGACAGTATTGGAGTGCGGATGTCTTGTACCACACTCCAATATTCAGTGCCACCATGACCCGGTATCGATTTTGAAATTTTTGCATTACAACGATAATGCACAGTGTCCTCCCCAAAGTGACCCGACATTCGATCGGCTTTACAAAATTAGACCCATCCTTGACCACTTCAGCGCCAAGTTTTCTGAAGTGTACACCCCAGAAGAAAACATCTGTATTGATGAATCCCTGGTGCATTTCAAGGGGAGGTTAAAATTCCGCCAGTACCTGCCCAGCAAGCGGGCAAGATATGGCATAAAAATGTACAAGCTCTGTGAGAGTAGGTCAGGGTACACCTATAGGTTCCGTGTCTATGAAGGCAAAGATTCACGGATAGAACCCCCAGAATGCCCCCCTGGCCTAGGAGTTAGTGGGAAACTAGTGTGGGACTTGCTGCACCCACTGCTGGATAAGGGTTACCACCTCTACGTGGATAACTATTATACCAGCTTACCCCTCTTCATGTCCCTAAGTGCCAGGCGTACTGTGGCTTGCGGCACAGTACGTAAAAATCAGAAAGGCCTCCCTAGATCCCTGGTAGGGCAACCACTGAGGAAGGGTGAAAGTAGGGCTCTCCTCCATGAAAACATGATGGTGGTTAAGTACAAGGACAAGAGGGACGTCCTTGTACTGACCAGCATTCACCCCAACACAAGTTCCCCTGCCCGTGTACATGGTACTACTACCACTGTCCCCAAACCGGACTGCATCCTGGCCTACAACAAGCACATGGGAGGAGTTGATCTTTCAGATCAAGTTCTGAAGCCCTACAGTGCCACACGAAAAACAAAAGTGTGGTACAAAAAACTAGCCGTACACCTTGTACAGATGGCAATGTACAATGCGTATGTGCAATATAAATCTGCAGGACACACGGGAACTTTCCTTCACTTTCAAGAAGTAGTGATCAAGGCCCTAATTTTTCCAAATCAAGCAGAAGTGGCCCCCAGTACTTCTGCAAGTGGCGGTGCCCGAGTTGTACCAGGACAACATTTCCCAGGTGAAGTTCCCCAAACAGCTAGGAAGGGAAGGACCCAAAAATGATGCAGGGTGTGTTCCAAAAGGGGGATTAGGAAGGACACTATACACCACTGTGAAACCTGCCCTGAGAAACCTGGCCTGTGCATCAAGGATTGTTTCAGAATCTACCACCAATCCATGGATTAGTTTCATCCCTGATGTACCCTGAATTTTTTTCACTTTACACCTCACATTTAGTCTGTATCTTACATATCCACTTTTCAACATCACTACATATTCATTTCTGTGAGACCCCAGTTTGCAAAAAAGTACCCTTTCTACCACTTAAAATGTCCATACAGGGGTGCTCTTTCCAAAATGGGTCACTTCTTGGGGTTTTTGGTTGTTGGGGACCTCAGGAAATTTTTAAAAGCAACATGGCAAATAAAAAACCATGTCAAAAATCCACATTTTGCAGTTTGCCTCTGGTGGCCTGCTGTGCGCCCATACAGCGGGCTACAAGCACAAATGGGGTGTTGTTTTAATGGGGAAAAATTGGGGAACATGCATTGGGTGCATTTTCTCCTTTAACCCCTTGTGAATCTGAAAAATTGGGGTCTACTTGTAATTTTTCATTTTCACAAATGTGTGCTTTGAAAAGCTTTTACAAGTGTTTCTGCCTTCTGTGAGACACCTGTTTAGTAAAAAAGTACCCTTTTGACCACTTAAAATGTTCGTACGGGGGTGCTCTTTCCAAAATGGGGTCACTTCTTGGGGTTTTTAATTTCTGGGGACCTCAGGAAATCTTTAAATGAGACATGGTACAAAAAAATCCATGTCTGTTAATTCTGGCCTGTAAAATCCATATTTTGCTGTTTGCCTCTAGGGGCCTGCTGTGTGCCCATACAGCAGGCTACAAGCACAAATGGGGTGTTGTTTTAATGGGGGAAAAATGGGGAACATTTATTGGGGTGCATTTTCTCCTTTAACCCCTTGTGAATCTGAAAAATTGGGGTCTACTTGTAATTTTTCATTTTCACAAATGTGTGCTTTGAAATGCTGTTACTTGCATTTCTGCCTTCTGTGAGACCCCAGTTTGTAAAAAGTACCCTTTCTACCACTTAAAATGTTCGTACAGGGGTGCTCTTTCCAAAATGGGGTCACTTTTGGGGGGTTTCCACTGTAGGGCCAGCTCAGAGGGTCTTCATGTGCGACATAGCTCCCAATTATTATTCCAGCTAATTTTGCTCTCCAAAAGCCATATGGTGCTCCTTCCACTCTGAAGCCTGCTGTGCGCCAGTACATTGGGCTACGAGCACATATGGGAGGTTGCCGTATTCGGGGGGAAATGGTGATCAAAATGTGGAGTGCATTTTGTCCCGTTACCCTTTGTGAAAGTGGAAAATGTGGGTGTATAGCAACTTTTTTGTCAAAAAATTGCAATTTTTCATTTTCACTTCCGCGTGAATCCTAATTCTAGGAAAAACCATTGAGCTCAATATGCTCACCACACACCTTGAAAGATTCCTTAAGGGGTGCTATTTCCAAAATGGGGTCACTTTTGGGGGGTTTCCACTGTAGGGCGAGCTCAGGGGGTCTTCATGTGCGACATAGCTCCCAATTATTATTCCAGCTAATTTCGCTCTCCAAAAGCCATATGGTGCTCCTTCCACTATGAAGCCTGCTGTGCCCCCATACTTTAGCTTTTGTGCACATATGGGGTGTCTCTGTAAACTCCAGAATTGGGGTAATATATTTTGAGTTTTGTTTAGCTGTTAACCCTTGATGTGTATCATGGATAATGGATTAAAATTTAAAATCTGCTAAAAAAAGGGAAAATTTAAAAATTCATTCAAATTTTCTGTCAATTCTCATGGAACACGTAAAGGGTTAGCAAAGTTAGTAAAATCAGTTTTGAATAGCTTGAAGGGTGTAGTTTCTAAAATGGGGTGATTTATGGGGAGTCTCCACTATGTAAGCCCCACATAGTGAGTTTTTAACTGAACTGCTCCTAAAAAATGGGTTTTTGAAATCTTCTAAAAATGTTAAGATTTGCTTCTAAACTTCGAAGCCTTCTAACGTCACAAAAAACTAAAATATAATTTTGAACACGTTCCAAACATAAAGCAGACATATGGGGAATGTAAAATAATAACTATTGTTGGAGGTATTACTATGTATTTTAAAAGTAGAGAAATTTAAATTTGGAAATTTTCAAATTTTTCCAAATTTTTGTTAAATTTGGTATTTTTTTATAAATAAAAATGAAATATTTTGCCACAAATTTACTACTATCGTGAAGCACAATATGTGACGAGAAAACAATCTCAGAATGGCCTGGATAAGTAAAAGCGTTCCAAAGTTATTACCACATAAAGTGACACATGTCAGATTTGCAAAAAATGGCCTGGTCAGGAAGGTGAAAACAGGCCCAGGGTTGAAGGGGTTAAGGGAATCTCAGATAATGGCTTCTATTTCAGAAAGAGTAGACATCACATTAGTAGAGGTGGAAGGTTTCTGACACATGGACGCCATTTTATAATCCACTGCGGCCCTGTGCACTGCCCAGCCTTCCTCACCATCCAGGGTGAAGCAAGCCGGGCATCACGATACCAGATAAGCACCGTGTACCTACAGGAGAACCTCCACGCTATCCCAGAGGGACAGGAAACAACTGGAGCAGGTAAGATGAGGGGGGATATTTAAAGATCTCCACGTTGTTTCCTGTCTTTAGAGAGGAGGGGTAACCTCCTGGTAGTACAGTGCCACTGTGGAGGCGCCTGGAAAAAGGCATTTATAGTACCGGCCACGTGTGGTCTGCAAAATGCGTAACACACATGGCCGGTGTCCGAACTGCAAAACAGTTGCAAACGTCTGAATGGACCCTTAAGTTGATGGAAAATCCCTTTAAGTTTCTAAAATAAATATTATCACCTGCACTGACAGTAGAGATCTGAGGGTGTCTGGTCATAGAAAATGGTCAGAACTCGACTGTGAGATAGAACATCGAGCATGATAGAAATATACCTTGGGGAAACCAGCTGATCATCAAGTCAAATTTGTAATTTCTTTAACAGTGTTTTTTGTAACTGGTGTTCATGATCTTCCCAGTAAATGGACCTGGCCACTACAGTCTACAGAGCTACTGTACATAGATCCAGTGCTTGTTTCCAGCAGTTCTCGAATAACAGCTGATCAGTGGTGGTCCCGGAGTTAAAACCACTACTGACCTGATACTGATGACCTATTCAAAGAATAGGTTATCAATAGTAAGGGTCCATTCATAATAACAGAGAAAACAAATTAACTAGGGTGGGACCACTGCAGACAACAATCTGTGAGAAAAAAGAGTCCAAATGCTTCATAACGTCTAGTTGGTAATGTCTAAAAAAAGGTGGAAGGTGAAGACCAGGTGGCTGCCTGGCATATCTGTTCCAAAGGGACATTAACTCACTCTGCCCAAGAGGCTGCAACTGAACGAGTCGAATGGGCTTTGAGACCCTCAGGGGGCTTGACGTCTTTAGAGTTGTAATATACAATCGCTAATCTGATCCATCTCCCAATGGACATTTTACTTGCTGCCTGCCCCTTACTGGGTCCTGCAAACTGAACAAAGAGTATGTCCATCTTCCTGCTTCCTGGTAGGTCAACACACACCTGTGAACATCAAACTTATGGAAAAGCATTTCATCCTGCGAGCCCGATGGGGAATCAAACGATGGCAGTGATACGTCCTGTAGACAGTGAAATTTTGAAACAACCTTGGGCAGAAAAGAGGGAGAGTCTTATGGTTAGGTAGGAAGGTCTACACAAGAACACCTGTATTTCCCCCACTCTCCTAGCTGTTCTAATCGATACCAGGAACATTGTCTTAAAGGAGAGCATCTTTAACCCCTTCCCGACCACATGTACAGCGCTGCGGGAAGTTGCCGACCAGCGCCGTAGAGCTACGGCGCGGCGGTCACCGGTCCTCGGGCGTAATCGCCGGGGAATCGGGGTATCATGGCTGTACTGCCCAGCAGGCAGCCATGTTCCCTAAGGGAAGGGGGCGGTATTTCCGTCCCCCTGCATCTCCGGTGGCTGCGATTGGCTGGTTTCCACAGGCCAGCCCATCGCAGCTCCTGGAAGCCACCGGAGCTGGCAGGGGGATCGGAGAAGAGTCACCTGAAGGTGACAGGTGCTGAACTAGTCAGCACCTGTCCTTTCCCGAGGTCAGGCAGGGGACCCCTGTGTTTTGGGTCCCCTGCAGCGCTGCCCATAGACAGCGCTACAGCTGCACAGGAAGAGGCAGAACCTTCCTGCATGCAGCCATTCTAGCTGGAGACTGCATGCTGCGAAGGTTCTATCCTTTCTGTGTTCTGTTGGCTTGCTTGGACTTGTGGTGCACCACCACTTCTATCTGATTTTTACTGCTGAAAAGAAGAAGAATAGAAGAAGAGAAGAACAGAAGAAGTTACAGATCCCTAACCCACCCTCCGTCCCTATCCCCTCCTGTCCCCCCCTCCCTTCCCCAACCCCCCCACCTTCCCCCAAACCCCTCCGTCCTTTTTTTTACGGACGCCACTTGGGTCCGTGTGTTTTTTGTCTTTTTTTAAGTTTAACTTTTTAAACAATTTTCCAACTCCGTACCGCTTTTTCTGCGTGCGAGCTGTGACCGCCCAGTGCATACCTGCCTGATCAGCACCTGGGGATCATTTTTTGTGCTTTTTTTTTTTTCTCTTTTTTGGTCAAAAAAAGAAGAAAGTACAGTTAGGGATATATATATAAAGTTTTAATTTTTAGCCAGTGTTCAGTTTTTTATACTGTAGTGAATTTTTTTACTACAGTATTTGCACGCACACACGTTTTGTGTGCGTGCGTGCTGCGTTAGCACATTTTTTTAAACTCTAGGTAGTGTGGGGAAGTTAGCTCGGTAGGGTGCGGGTTTGCGGTGTGAACAGCAGTCAGAGACCCAGACACAGATGAAGTCCAAATGCAGGCTTGGCCTGCGTTTATTCACAAGCTCAAAATAAATGATAATACAGCCTTTGCTTCAGGCACAAACAAACTAAACCCTGCTTGTCCAGCACTACCTAAACATAACACAGTTTTCCTCACTATACGTGCGTCTAGCTACAGCCACACGAATACAACATGTTATGCAGTTCAGTCCACAAGTTTTTACCTTTGATAGCGTCAAAAGTATCTCCTGAGGCCAGCAGCCTTCAGCATTCCTAGCTGCACCCAGCCTTCCTCTGGCTGCACATCCTGCAGGCTTTATGGACCTGCTAATGGTCCAGCCTCAGCACATGTGGTGCCTGACTCCAAACACTAAGACTGGAGTGGAGGAAGTGGGATGGATGGCCCCACTGCCAAACCTGTCATCCATCCCAAAAAAACCAGGCCCAAACACACTTTATCAAAATGTCTCCAGCAACTACTTTTGCTGGAGACCATATCGCACTTTCCTGGTTTCCCCATGTCTCCTGTGGGAAGACATGAACTTCCCTCAGTCTCTAGTAGGCATAGTAGCTGAACCCAGGAGAAATATACCGGCCATCCAGGATTAACCCCTTCAGTGTCTCAATATATATATATATATATATATATATATATATATATTTATATATATACACATTTCAGTTAGTGTCAGTGTAGGTTTTTGCACGAACGCACTGTATCTGCTTACGTGATTTTTGCAGAGGACTGTAGTTAATTTTTTCATAACAGTTTCTGCACTCACACACCATCTGTGTGCGTGTGTGCGTGCTGTAAAAGCAGCATCTGCATATTTTTGGTTTTTTTTTTTGCTTGTGTGCAAAAAACACATTTTTTTTGGTGTTTTTTTTTTAAAAGGCACTTGTGTGAAAAAAAACACAGTTGTGGTAGTTAGATAAATTTCAGTTAGTGTCAGTTTAGGTTTTTGCATGTGTTCTGCATATGTGCATTTTGCAAGCACTGAGCACCGATCAGTAGTGTCCATTACTGATCGCGTCTGCTCTTTTTTTTTTTTTGTGCCGTAAAAACCTTTTCCTGCAGCAAAAACTTTTTTTTTATTAGAAGACTTTTATTACTGAAAAAGAACTTTTTTTTTATTCCCCCTCCTTTATTCCCCCACCCCCTGACGTTTATCAGCCCCAAATTCCAGAGTTTGTGGGAAACTCTGGAATTCAAATTGACTGCACGGGCTTCACAGAAATTGATTTTTTCAAAATCTTTTTCAGTGACGATTTAGTAAATCTTATCGTGGCCCAAACAAATTTATACGCCCAGCAGTTCATTACCCAGAACCCCACATCACAATTCGCAAGACCCCTAGGTTGGACCCCAGTAAACGGCGTCAGAAATAAAAATTTTCTGGGGGCTTGTGCTGCACATGGGGCTTATTAAAAAAAACAGAAATGAGACAGTATTGGAGTGCGGATGTCTTGTACCACACTCCAATATTCAGTGCCACCATGACCCGGTATCGATTTTTGAAATTTTTGCATTACAACGATAATGCACAGTGTCCTCCCCAAAGTGACCCGACATTCGATCGGCTTTACAAAATTAGACCCATCCTTGACCACTTCAGCGCCAAGTTTTCTGAAGTGTACACCCCAGAAGAAAACATCTGTATTGATGAATCCCGGTGCATTTCAAGGGAGGTTAAAATTCCGCCAGTACCTGCCAGCAAGCGGGCAAGATATGGCATAAAAATGTACAAGCTCTGTGAGAGTAGGTCAGGGTACACCTATAGGTTCCGTGTCTATGAAGGCAAAGATTCACGGATAGAACCCCCAGAATGCCCCCCTGGCCTAGGAGTTAGTGGGAAACTAGTGTGGGACTTGCTGCACCCACTGCTGGATAAGGTTACCACCTCTACGTGGATAACTATTATACCAGCTTACCCCTCTTCATGTCCCTAAGTGCCAGGCGTACTGTGGCTTACGGCACAGTACGTAAAAATCAGAAAGGCCTCCCTAGATCCCTGGTAGGCAACCACTGAGGAAGGGTGAAAGTAGGGCTCTCCTCCATGAAAACATGATGGTGGTTAAGTACAAGGACAAGAGGGACGTCCTTGTACTGACCAGCATTCACCCCAACACAAGTTCCCCTGCCCGTGTACATGGTACTACTACCACTGTCCCCAAAACCGGACTGCATCCTGGCCTACAACAAGCACATGGAGGAGAGTTGATCTTTCCAGATCAAGTTCTGAAGCCCTACAGTGCCAAAACGAAAAAACAAAAGT
>ONZH01018839.1:0-31539 GCA_900303285.1 Rhinella marina | reverse complement strand
ATAGGATTAGATACCCATCTTAGCAGACAGTATCACACATGATAGGATTAGATACCCATCTTAGCAGACAGTATCACACATCACAGGATTAGATACACAGCTCAGCAGACAGTTTCACACATGATAGAATTAGATACATAGCTCAGCAGACAGTTTCACACATGATAGGATTAGATACGTAGTTTAGCAGACACTGTCACCCAGAATAGGATTAGATACACAGTTCAGAAGACAGTATCACACAAGATAGGATTAGATACCCATTTTAGCAGACAGATCACTCATGATATGATTAGATATACAGCTCAGTTGACAGTTTCACACATAATAGGATTAGATACGTAGTTTAGCAGACACTGTCACCCAGAATAGGATTAGATACACAGTTCAGAAGACAGTATCACACATGATAGGATTAGATACCCATCTTAGCACACAGTATCACACATGATATGATTAGATACACAGCTCAGCAGTTTCACACATGATAGGATTAGATACGTAGTTTAGCAGACACTGTCACCAGAATAGGATTAGATACACAGTTCAGAAGACAGTATCACACATGATAGGATTAGATACACAGCTCAGCAGACAGTTTCACACATGATAGGATTAGATACCCATCTTAGCAGACAGTATCACACATGATAGGATTAGATACGTAGTTTAGCAGACACTGTCACCCAGAATAGGATTAGATACACAGCTCAGAAGACAATATCACACAAGATAGGATTAGATACCCATTTTAGCAGACAGTATCACACATGATATGATTAGATATACAGCTCAGCAGACAGTATCACACGATAGGATTAGATACACAGTTCAGAAGACAGTATCACACATGATAGGATTAGATACACAGCTCAGCAGACAGTTTCACACATGATAGGATTAGATACCCATCTTAGCAGACAGTATCACACATGATAGGATTAGATACACAGCTCAGCAGACAGTTTCACACATGATAATATTAGATACGTAGTTTAGCAGACACTGTCACCCAGAATAGGATTAGATACACAGTTCAGAAGACAGTATCACACAAGATAGGATTAGATACCCATTTTAGCAGACAGTATCACACATGATATGATTAGATATACAGCTCAGCAGACAGTATCACACGATAGGATTAGATACACAGTTCAGAAGACAGTATCACACATGATAGGATTAGATACACAGCTCAGCAGACAGTTTCACACATGATAGGATTAGATACCCATCTTAGCAGACAGTATCACACATGATAGGATTAGATACACAGCTCAGCAGACAGTTTCACACATGATAGGATTAGATACGTAGTTTAGCAGACACTGTCACCCAGAATAGGATTAGATACACAGTTCAGAAGACAGTATCACACAAGATAGGATTAGATACCCATTTTAGCAGACAGTATCACACATGATATGATTAGCTATACAGCTCAGCAGACAGTATCACACATGATAGGATTAGATACACAGCTCAGCAGACAGTTTCACACATGATAGGATTAGATACGTTGTTTAGCAGACACTGTCACCCAGAATAGGATTAGATACACAGTTCAGCAGACAGTATCACACATGATAGGATTAGATACCCATTTTAGCAGACAGTTTCACACATGATAGGATTAGATACGCAGCTTAGCAGACACTGTCACCCAGAATAAGATTAGATACATAGCTCTGCAGACAGTATCACACATGATAGGATTAGATACACATATTGGATAATCATTAAGGAATATTAAATGTCATGGTAAAATTGAGGTATATACTGACACCCTGAATTGTATTATGTACATTTGTAACATGTAATGGGACTGTTAAAATTGTATAATTATCTATGCATAATACTGTGGTTGGTGTGTGCTAATTTGCATATAACTAATATAATACTAGACTAGCACTGTATTCAGTACACACCAAGTGTACTGTACCTAACTCATAGCATACGGCATATAGACTTGTGGTAAACAATGGCAGCGGGCAAAATATATGATAATCATTGCACACTAAAAAAAAAAATCCTTCGGAGGGATTTGTTTAATGTATACAATATATTTTGCTATTTAGGGTAAATGTAAGAAGTGAATACCTTAAATTCAGGTATTAGCTAGTAAAACAATGCGCCACCTGGTGTCTGAAAGTTGTATTACAATTTATCCAATTTAGTTATAACGTCACTTCGTGACACATAACTCAGGACATGTTGAGATAAGTGATCAGTTAAGTGTGGACACATCTGTAAATTGTTCAAGTGCATCAAACATTGAAGCTTTTAAAAAAAAAAATACTTACAAAGATATGTTGCCTAGAGCCATTGTCGCTAAAAAAAAACCATTTACTGATTACTATTCGATTCATTGATATAATTATAATATGTATTGATACTCTTCAATAAATAAAATAGGAAATCAAGGACCTTACGCTTTTTATTTATGCAGGTGAAATTGCAGTAGAATCACAAAAAAGTAAATATATAAATCCAGACTTCTACGAAAGTACCCATAAAGTGCAGTACATTTTAAATCATGCTAACTGAAAAGAATAAAAAAAATATAATAATTTAACAGCATTATATGAAAAATGACAATTATACAACCTTCAATCAAAAAATAATTTACGGTAAAGCAATGTGAACTTAACTGGCCTCATCTCATCAAGTCTACAGTATGTGCTCTGATTCTTACAAATCTTACAGAACATATTACAGACAAGCTATTCAATATAACAAAAACCCAAGCAATCATTTAATTTTGTGTAACTTAAAAATGTTCTCAAATATAAGGGAAATATTTATTTATATATATATCATAATTGTGACAGATTTTATGAAGCATGCATATTAATATGCTCATTAGGGCCAACAAACAGTATCAGTAAGTTACTTCTAGTAACTTCATTTACTTTCTATGTTTCACTATAAAATATTAAAGATGGAATCCTATGTATATATAAATGCTTGAAATTCGTTTCATTCATTTCATGTCCAATTAGCCAAATCAGTCAAAAACTTTAATTTGGGTCCAAATCGATTCTTCCTGAATCAGAAGTGCTCTCATTAGCCTGAAAAGTGGTATATGACATTCTGATGTCTCTTAGGACTCTTTTTTTCTCTATTGTGTTTTTTTGTTATTATTATTTTTGTTTTTATTTAACCTCACGCTCCCACCCCGTGCCGCCCCTTTTAAGTTCTTGAATGCGATACTAAATAATATCAAAGTGACACTGACATATATTCATGTAGCTATGGGTAAATTCATGCTAATTAAAAATACACTGTACCATCGGATTTGTTATGCTTTTAATATTATAAATAGGCCTGAGCGAATTGAGCTTTGGTTTTTAATGCTGTTTGAGACCTGTCTTTGTTCAGCATTAACCCCTTCACCCCCGGAGCTTTTTTCGGTTCTGCATTTTCGTTTTGCGCTCCCTGCCTTCAAACAGCCATAACTCTTTTATTTTTCTGTTCACATAGCTGTATGAGGGCTTGTTTTTTGCGGGACAAGTTGTACTTTCCAATGCCACCATTTAATATTGCATACGGTGTAGTGGGAAGCGGGAAAAAAATTCCAAACCGGGTGAAATTGCAAAGAAAACGCTATTCCGCTACAGTTCTACGGGTTTCTTATTTACAGCGTTCGATGTGCATTAAAACTGATCCATTACTTTCATTCTACTGGTCAGTACGAATCCGGCAATACCTAATATGTATAGTTTTTCCTGCGTTTTCATAGTGATAAAATAATTAGAAAGTTGCCCTTTTTTTTTTTTTTTTCCTTGTCAAATCTTGACCCCTATAACTTTTTGGTATTTATGTGTACAGAGCTGTATGGGGGCTCATTTTTTGCGGGACGATCTGAAGTTTTTATTGATACCATTCTGGGGTGTGTATGACTTTTTGATCACTTTTTATTTAATTTTTTTTAGAAAAAAAAAGCGACAAAAAACGGCAAATCGCCATTTGGACGCTTTTTTCTGCCACACAATTCGCTGTATTGGAATTTTTTTTTTTATATTTTAAAAGTACGGGCGTTTTCGGTCACGATGATACCCATGATGTCTATATTTATTGTTATTTAGGTATTTATTTTTTACTTATACGGAAAGGGGGGTGATTTGAACTTTTACATCTTTTTTATTTTTTATATATTTTTTAACTTTTTTTTTTTAATTTTTTTTTTACTATTAGAAAGCTCAAATATGGGCTTATATATTGTGGCTTTTTTTTTTTTCTTTATGAGCAATTCTGGGTTTTATAGACTCAGAAATCCATGAATTGCTCATTTCTTATCCTGGCCTGCCATCTAGTGGCCAGAATAAGAATTGCACTTTGAAAACTGTAATCCTCACCAGCGAGGATTACAGTTTTCATATGGTGTACAGACACCCCGATTGGCCACACGGGGTGTCTGTACACCACCCGGAAGCGAACGCTTCACGGCATCTAGTCAACCCGGAAGACGCCGCCGATGTAGTAGGTAGCGGCAAGTCTCTGCTGTTAGAAACAGCAGAGACTTGCCGGCCATGACGCCCGCCGCACCCGCGAGCGGGCGCCATGTGCCCGCATCGCCCCAGCGCCGTACATGTACGGCGCTGGGGGTGAAGGGGTTAAAATGCATTGCCTCTGTGTAGGCAAAATTCACGCAAGACTTCAGTGAATGAATTCAGTATTCATTTCTGCATCTTTACAAATATTTAAAATTAGGAATCCAAAGTCAGGTTTCGTGCTGAAGTATCAGTCAATACCAAAGTCGAATTTGGATTCCCAATTTTAAATGTTTTTAAAGATGCAGAAATGAATACTGAATTCATTCACCAAAGTCTAGGGTAACTTGTGGTAAAACAAAGTTTGGCTCCATGGAGCCAATACATTTTAATGCTGTACAGAGACAGCATTGAAGTTGAAGTGCTTGATTAGAAAAAAACAACAACTTTGACTTGTTGGGAAGAAGCGTCCAAAAATTAGGCCTCAACACATAAGCGACCTGTGTCGCTCATGTACAGTATTGTGGGCCACGACATAAGGTCCAGCAGCATACATGCATGGTGTTCTGATCAGCCAGGGGCAGGAGCTAGGGATCAGTCTGTTACTGACAGCCGATCTCCTGCTGTATTTGCCAGCATCAGAGAATTCACCGATGCCGGTGTATTAACCCCTTGTATGCCAAGTGAAAGCTGACCACAGCACACACAGGATTTACTGAGGGTATGGGCATCCTCCCCCAACCCATTGGGTCTTCGCTCTGCAGTGGTGGGGACTCGGTGGCTGGAACGACAGCTAATGCCTTCTACAGAAGCCTCATAGGCAGTCTGTCAGTGTAATGTATTGTAGACGGGATCAGACCCCTAAAAGTTGTAATCCCATAGTGGGATAATAATAAAGTAAAAAAAAATAAGGGGAAAAGTGTTTTACATAATAAGAAAGTTTCAAGCAAACAGTAAAAAAGACTGCCTGTCCCATAATCAATTTATATAAAATTGTAAAAAAAAATGAGAAAAAAAACCCTATAAAGACCAGCTCTATTAAAATACCTCAAAATGTTACAAAAATAAACCATCACCTCATCCCCAAAAAATAAACAAATATAACTTTAAGAAAATGGAATCACAAAAACAAGATTTTTTCTTATAAAAAATGCTTTTACTGTGTAAAACTTAACAAAGATATAAAACAGACATATTAGGTGTCACAATGTCTTTAAGGACCTGCTTTATAAAAAATATCACATGATCCGCCCCTTCAGGCAAACACTGTAAAAAAAACTACAGAAACAGACATTTTTTATCACTTTGCCTCACAAAAATTAGAATACCAAGCAATCAAAAAGTTGCGTAAATCGCAAAATGATACCAATCAAAATGTTACCTCATCCTAGAAAAGAAAAGCCCTCAAACAAGACCATTGCTATCAAATAAAACAATTCTGTCTTTCTTAAAATGGCAATGCAAAAGTATAATTTTTCCTTACAAAAATGCAGTGCAAAAGTGGTAAAATGTAAAAAAAAAAAAAAAAAAAAAAAAAAAAACACTAAATAAAATTTAATGGGGTTTAAGTTTCCAAAATGGGATACATTTTTGGAGGCATCTCTATAAATGCAGCATGGCACCTGAAAAATACCCCAGTGAAAGCTGCCCTCCAAAAGCCATGTGGTGTTCCTTCCCTTCTGAGACTTTCCGTTTACCAAAAAAGCAGTTTATTACTACATGTGGGGTATTGCCATATCCAGGAGAATATTGGTAACAAATGTGGGGTGCTTTTCCTATGTGAAAATGAAATTGGTTCTAAATAGAGATGAGCGAGCACTAAAATGCTCGGGTGCTCGTTATTCGAGTCAAATTTTTCCCGATTTCGAATAACGAACCCCATTGAAGTCAATGGGAGACTCGAGCATTTTTGCAGGGGACCAAAGCTCTGCACAGGGAAGGTTGCCTGAAAACCTGGAAACCTCAGAAAATGATGGAAACACCACGGAAATGGACAGAAAAGAGCAGGAGCAGCATGCATGGATGCCTCTGAGCCTGCCTAATCATACCATTATGCCAAATTCTGGGCAACAGCCTGGTGGTGACCCTCAAGACAATTGTGCTGACCAAGACCAAGATGGGCAAGGCACATGCGCTGGCACATGTTAGGAAAGCACCCAACTAGGTGCAACGAAGGTCCATCACCGCCTGCGGGTGACACCACTGCCCATGCTGGCACTGCTGTCCTATCCCCCGCCCCAGGACGCAGGCATAAGCGTCTCCCTCCCTGCACCCACCCAGTAATCCACAGCATGCACAAAGTTCTCCCAGAACAGTGCCCAGCTCTCCCCATCCCAGACAGGCAAACACAAACCCCAACACCCACCCTGTCCACAGCAGGAACATAGACCTCCAAGCACAGTGCCCAGCTTTCCTAATTCCAGAGGGGCTAAGACGCACACTGCACCCACCCATTAGTCTCCACACGTGGGTGGGTGCAGAGCCTTTTAGTGCCCCTCAAGACAATGTTTGTGTGCCAGGGCCGGGTAGTAACCCTCCTTGAAGTTGTGGGGGAGAGGCCTCCGGTGACCCTCAAGACAATTTTGGGCGACAGTGTAGTGGCGATCCTCCCAAAAATCGTGGGTGAGAGCCTGGAGGTGACCCTCAGAAACAATTGGTTTGATAAAGCATGGTGGTGCACCCCTGAATGACAGTCTGTGACTGAGATTGCAGGTGAACCCGCTAAAATTGTAATCTGGCACACCTTGGTGGGGAACCCCTAAATTACATAGTTTGACTGAGATTGCAGTTTACAGCATGGGTGTGAACCCCAGAGTGGCTTGGTTAGACTAAGATGGCAGCTGAACCACCCAAAAAATTAGCCTGACACAGCATGGCGGTGACAACAGAGTGACCAAGTTAGATGAGGTAGATGGTGAGCCACCCAAAAATCTAGCCTGACACAGCATGGTGGTGACACAACCAAGTGACCAAGTTAGATGAGGTAGCAGGTGAGCCACCCAAAAATTTAGCCTGACACAGCATGGCGGTGACACCAACATGTGACCAAGTTAGATGAGGTAGCAGGTGAGCCACCCAAAAATTTAGCCTAAAACAGCATGGTGGTGACACCACCAAGTGACCAAGTTAGATGAGGTAGCAGGTGAGCCACCCAAAAATTTACCCTGACACAGCATGGTGGTGACACCACCAAGTGACCAAGTTAGATGAGGTAGCAGGTGAGCCACCCAAAAATTTAGCCTAAAACAGCATGGTGGTGACAACAGAGTGACCAAGTTAGACTGAGGTAGCAGGTGAACCACAAAAAAATTTACTCTGACACAGCATGGTGGTGAACCCAGAGTGACCAAGTTAGACTGAGGTAGCAGGTGAACCACATAAAAATTTACCCTGACACAGCATGGTGGTGAACCCAGAGTGACCAAGTTAGACTGAGGTAGCAGGTGAACCACATAAAATTTTACCCTGACACAGCATGGCGGTGAACCCAGAGTGACCAAGTTAGACTGAGGTAGCAGGTAAACCACATAAAAATTTACCCTGACACAGCATGGCGGTGACAACAGAGTGACCAAGTTAGACTGAGGTAGCAGGTGAATCACATACAAATTTACCCTGACACAGCATGTCGGTGAACCCAGAGTGACCAAGTTAGACTGAGGTAGCAGGTGAATCACATAAAAATTTACCCTGACACAGCATGGCGGTGACAACAGAGTGACCAAGTGAGACTGAGGGAGCAGGTGAACCACCCAAAAATTTAGCCTGACACAGCATGGCGGTGACACCACCAATGTCTTGTTCAGACTGAGATTGCAGTAAAATGACTGTAGGTGAGCCTCCCAAAAAATTGTTTCGGAGTGTCTGAAGTTGACTATCCAAAAAAAGTTGTTTTTGAGTGTCTGGTTTTGACCCTCCTAAAAAATGGTTTTGGAGTGACTGAAGTTGACCCTCCTAAAAAATTGTTTTTCAGTGTCTGTAGTTGACCCTCCTAAAAAATTGTTTTTCAGTGTCTGTAGTTGACCCTCCTAAAAAATTGTTTTTGAGTGTCTGTAGTTGACGCTCCTAAAAATTTGATTGGAGAGACGGCTTGTAGGTGGCCCTCCGTAAACATTGTTTGAAAAGAGAGCCAGTTGGCCCTCTGAAAAATTGTCTGTTGGCTCAGCGTTTCTGTAAGAAGAGAAGGAGGAGGAGGAGAGGATACATGAAGAATCTTCATGTTGAGCTGCTTTCCCCCAGTGGAGATTTGAATTCCGGTGAAATCCAGGCGTTATTCATTTTAATAAGCGTCAGCCTGTCAGTGCTGTCAGTTGACAGGTGTGTACGCTTATCAGTGATGATGCCACCAGCTGCACTGAATACCCGCTCTGACAACACGCTAGCGGCAGGGCAGGCCAGCACTTCCAAGGCGTACAGCGCCAGTTTGGGCCACATGTCCAGCTTTGCAACCCAGTAGTTGTATGGAGCAGAGTGATCACGCAGGACGTTGATATGGTCAGCTAGGTACTCCCTCACCATCTTTCTAAACAGTTCCCCCCTACTCTGCCTAGACTGGGGACGGGTGACATAGTCTTGCTGGGGTGACATAAAACTGGCAAAGGCCTTTGAGAGTGTTCCCCTGCCAGTGCTTGACAAGCTGCCTGCTCCCCTTCTCTCCCGCGCTAGTTGGCCCACAGAACTACGTCTTCTGCCACTAGCGGTGTCAGATGGGAAGGATAGTTTCAGCTTGTGTACCAGGGCTTGTTGATATTGATTCACTCTCATACTCCTCTCCTCTACAGGAATGAGAGTGGAAAAGTTCTGCTTGTCCAGGAGGGTGAACACCCAGTTATCGGTGTTGGCAAAAATGTTTCTGACGCGAGGGTCACAGGAAGTGCAGCCTAACATGAAGTCAGCCATGTGCGCAAGAGTCCCAACACGCAAGAATTCCCTCTTCTCAATATGCTGACTCTCCATTTCCTCCTCCTCCAACTCCTCCAGTGGCAGAATCTGTGGTTGACTTGAGGAAATGCGCAAAGATGTGAGCAAATCAAACAAATTTGGGTAGGTCTTAAGGAACCGCTAAACCACAAGATTGAACACGTGGGCCAGGCATGGAACATGTGTCAGTCTGCCGAGTTGCAGAGCCGCCACCAGGTTACTCGTTGTCACACACAACCATGCCTGGTTTGAGTTTCAACGGCGCCAGCCAAAGATCGGTCTGCGCCGTGATGACCTGTAACAGCTCTTGGGCGGTGTGCCTCTTGAC
Organism: Rhinella marina; assembly: GCA_900303285.1. Lineage (NCBI taxonomy): Eukaryota > Metazoa > Chordata > Amphibia > Anura > Bufonidae > Rhinella > Rhinella marina. The sequence continues at coordinate 21,795 of ONZH01018839.1, read as the reverse complement.
ACCTAAGCTCAGCAGTTTCAGCACCGCCTGTTGGCGCTTACCCACGGCAGTGCTGCTGTGCCTAGAGCTACCGACTGAAGGCGCCGGGCTCACGGATGGTAATTGAGAGTTGGAGGAGGAGGGGTTGGAGTAAGAGGCATAATAAGCCTGAGAAACCGTGACTGAGGTAGGCCCCGCAATCCTCGGTGTGGGCAGCACATGAGCGGATCCAGGGTCAGACTCAGTCCCAGCCTACACCAAGATAACCCAATGTACCGTCAGGGAGACATAGTGTCCCTGCCCGCCAGCACTTGTCCACATGTCCGTGGTTAGGTGGACCTTCTCAGTAACAGCGTTGGTCAGGGCACGGATGATGTTCTCTGACACGTGCTGGTGTAGAGCTGGGACGGCACATCGGGAAAAATAGTGGCGGCTGGAGACCAAGTACCGAGGGACAGCCACCGCCATCAGGTTGCGGAAAGCCTCAGTCTCTACCTGTCTATAGGGCAGCATCTCCAGGCTCAGCAGTTTGGAGATGTGGATGTTTAGGGCTTGTGCATGTGGGTTGAATTGTATTTGCGCTTGCGCTCCAATGTCTGATGTAGAGACAGCTGAACGCTGCGCTGGGAAACATTCTTGGAGGGTGTGGAGGATTGTGTAGGTGAAGGGGTGGTTGTAGGGTGGGAGGCGCTCGTGCCTGGGTCCTGGGCGGGGGGGTTGACTCGCAGAGCCAGCATGTGACACAGGGGAAAGAGCAGTGGTGTGACCCGCAGGAGGTGAACGGCCTTGGTTCCACTGAGTCGGGTGTTTAGCACTCATATGCCTGCGCATGCTGGTAGTGATTAGGCTGGTAGTGGTGGCTCCCCTGCTGATCCTGGTGTGGCACAGCTTGCACACCACAGTCCGTTGTTCATCCTCATTTTCTTTAAAGAACCTCCAGACTTGCAAACATCTAGGCCTCGACATGGGAGCTTCACTCAGTGAAACAGTTGCTGATCTACTTGCTCTTGCCCTGCTTCTCCCTCTGACCACCCCACTTTCTCCTCCAACCAGTTCTGGTGATGCACTTGCCTCCCCCTCAGAAGCACTGTCTTGACTAGGCTTACCAACCCAGCTCGGGTCAGTCACCTCATCATCCACCAGCTCTTCCTCCGATTCTTCACTCTGCTCCCCCCTCGGACTTACTGCCCTGACAACAACATCACAGTCTGACAACCGTGTCTCATCATCATCATCATCCGACACCTCTTGACACAATACTTGCACTAAGTCCAAACTCTCATCACCCACAGACTGCGAAAGTTTGAAATTTTGGGCATCGGGACAAAGAAACTGCTCAGGTTGCTGGGAAGGGTCCTGAAAAGAGTTCCTGGGAGTATGCCGGATCTGAATCCATATTTTCCATGGGGGGGCTGGGGGGAAGGAGGTTGAGCTAGAGGAGCCAGAGGTCTATTCCCTTTGCTAGCGTGGGTGGACTGCGTGGAAGACTGGGTGGTGGATAAATTACTGGACATATTATCCGCTATCCACGTCATCACCTGTTCGCACTGTTGTGGTTTCAATAGTGCTGTACCACGTGACCCTGTAAGTTGCGAGATGAAGCTACTGTAGGGAGCGAACCTCTGTGGCGTTCCACTGCTCCCTCATCAGCAGTAACTGTGTAACCCTGCCCAGGACCACGGCCTCTGCCTACTACATCACTTGGACTCCCACGCCCACATCCTCGTCCTCAACCCTTACTCCTGGGGTTCACCATTTTGCTATTCCCTAGACTGCGGTTGGTGTACCGCAGAACATAGACTTGTTCACTGGACTGGAGTGAATGTAACTGAGAGGACACACTGATTTGCTGGACTGAAGTGAATGTAAGTGATAGCAAAACCGTATTCACTAGACTGTGGTTGGTGTACCGCAGAAGACAGACTTGTTCACTGGACTGGAGTGAATGTAACTGAGAGGACACACTGAATCCCTAGACTGGAGTGAATGCAAGTGATAGCAAAACCGTATTCACTAGACTACGGTTGATGTACCGCAGAACACAGACTTGTTCACTGGACTGGAGTGAATGTAACTGAGAGGACACACTGATTTGCTGGACTGAAGTGAATGTAAGTGATAGCAAAACCGTATTCACTAGACTGTGGTTGGTGTACCGCAGAATACAGACTTGTTCACTGGACTGGAGTGAATGTAACTGAGAGGACACACTGATTCCCTAAATTGGAGTGAATATAAGTAATAGCAAAACCTTACTCACTAGACTGCGGTTGGTGTACCGCAGAACACAGACTTGTTCACTGGACTGGAGTGAATGTAACTTAGAGGACACACTGATTCGCTGGACTGGAGTGAATGTAAGTGATAGCAAAACCGTATTCACTAGACTACGGTTGGTGTACTGCAGAACACAGACTTGTTCACTGGACTGAAGTAAATGTAACTGAGAGGACACACTGATTCGCTGGACTGAAGTGAATGTAAGTGATAGCAAAACAGTATTCACTAAGAATACAGTTGGTGTACTGCAGAACACAGACTTGTTCACTGGACGGGAGTGATTGTAACTGAGAGGACACACTGATTTCCTACACTAAAGTGAATGTAAGTGATAGCAAAACCGTATTCACTAGACTATGGTTGGTGTACCATAGAATACAGACTTGTTCACTGGACTGGAGTGAATGTAACTGAGAGGACACACTGATTCGCTGGACTGAAGTGAATTTAAGTGACAGCAAAACCGTATTCACTAGACTGCGGTTGGTTTACCGCAGAACACAGAATTGTTCACTGGACTGGAGTGAATGTAACTGAGAGGACACACTGATTCCCTAGACTGGAGTGAATGTAAGTGATAGCAAAACCATATTCACTAGACTGTGGTTGGTGTACCGCAGAACACAGACTTGTTAACTGGCTGGAGTGAATGTAACTGAGAGGACACACTGATTCCCCACACTGGAGTGAATGTAAGTGATAGCAAAACCATATTTACTAGACTACGGTTGGTGTACTGCAGAACACAGACTTGTTCACTGGACTGGAGTGAATGTAACTGAGAGGACTCACTAATTCCCTAGACTGGAGTGAATGTAAGTGATAGCAAAACCATATTCACTAGACTACGGTTGGTGTACCGCAGAACACAGACTTGTTCACTGGACTGGAGTGAATGTAACTGAGTGGACACACTGATTCCCTAGACTGGAGTGAATGTAAGTGATAGCAAAACCATATTTACAAGACTACGGTTGGTGTACCGCAGAACACAGACTTGTTCACTGGACTGGAGTGAATGTAACTGAGAGGACACACTAATTCCCTAGACTGGAGTGAATGTAAGTGATAGCAAAACCGTATTCACTAGACTACGGTTGGTGTACTGCAGAACACAGACTTGTTCACTGGACTGAATTGAATGTAACTGAGAGGACACACTGATTCCCTAGACTGGAGTGAATATAAGTAATAGCAAAACCTTACTCACTAGACTGCGGTTGGTGTACCGCAGAACACAGACTTGTTCACTGGACTGGAGTGAATGTAACTTAGAGGACACACTGATTCGCTGGACTGGAGTGAATGTAAGTGATAGCAAAACCGTATTCACTAGACTACGGTTGGTGTACTGCAGAATACAGACTTGTTCACTGGACTGGAGTGAATGTAACTGAGAGGACACACTGATTCGCTTGACTGAAGTGAATGTAAGTGACAGCAAAACCGTATTCACTAGACCGCGGTTGGTTTACCGCAGAACACAGACTTGTTCACTGGACTGAAGTGAATGTAACTGAGAGGACACACTAATTCCCTAGACTGGAGTGAATGTAAGTGATAGCAAAACCGTATTCACTAGACTACAGTTGGTGTACTGCAGAACAGACTTGTTCACTGGACTGAATTGAATGTAACTGAGAGGACACACTGATTCCCTAGACTGGAGTGAATATAAGTGATAACAAAACCGTATTCACTAGACTGTGGTTGGTGTACCGCAGAACACAGACTTGTTCACTTGACTGGAGTGAATGTAACTGAGAGGACACACTGATTCCCTAGACTGGAGTGAATGTAAGTGATAGCAAAACTGTATTCACTAGACTACGGTTGGTGTACCACAGAACACAGACTTGTTCACTGGACTGGAGTGAATGTAACTGAGAGGACACACTAATTCCCTAGACTGGAGTGAATGTAAGTGATAGCAAAACCGTATTCACTAGACTACGGTTGGTGTACTGCAGAACACAGACTTGTTCACTGGACTGAAGTGAATGTAACTGAGAGGACACACTGATTCGCTGGACTGGAGTGAATGTAAGTGATAGCAAAACCTTATTCACTAGACTGTGGTTGGTGTACCGCAGAACACAGACTTGTTCACTGGACTGGAGTGAATGTAACTGAGTGGACACACTGTTTCCATAGACTGGAGTTAATGTAAGTGATAGCAAAACCATATTTACTAGACTGTTGTGAATAGAACGGAAGAGCATGCACCAGTATTAGGCTAGCCTAAAATGTACCGCTAAAATTCTTTTATAACTAACAGACAGCACTCATGAGTATTAGGCAAGCCTAGAATATACCACTAAGGTGTTTTTGAAAAAGAAAATGGAGCGCAAGGTACAGTATGCAGTCAGGATATGTGTAGCTGCACTACTGGTCCCAGCAAGCCAAGATGCTTCAGCAAAAATGAGTACTGAGAGGACTTTGGGCAATTTCTTTGGGGTCTGTGTGGACCACATGCTGTCCCCTTTCAGCCACCATAGCTCTGAAAAGTGCAGCCAAAATGGCGGTAGCTGCACTACAAGTCCCAGTCACCAGCCAGGAGGAGACAAAAAAAAAAAAAAGATGTTTGTAGCCCTTAGAACGGCTGTTGGGTTCTTTGTGGATGATTCTTGCCTAACCAGAAACTATTTTCCTGCCCTAGCACTCTCCCTGACAGACAGCAGCTCTCTCCCTAAACTCATCCAGCCTGCGTCTGAGCGAGCAGCGCGGGACCTGATTCCTATATTCCCAGGTCATCTGATCTGGCCAGCCAATCACTGCTATCGACATGCTCGGGTTCCCACGTGATGCTACGAGGTCCCAAAGCCTCTTCTGCATGTTGATTGGCTGAGAAAAAGCCGCCAAACACGCAAGAAGAGGAAGATGCCATTCCCTCGAGTATCGCGAGATGCTCGCTCGAGTATCGAGCACCTACGAGTACCCTAATGCTCGAACGAGCACCAAGCTCGGACGAGCATGTTCGTTCATCTCTAGTTCTAAACCAACATTTTCTTCTAAAATTTGTATTTTTTTTATTTTCATGGCCAAGTATGAATTTGATGAAACACCTGTGGGGCCAAGTCATGGGGGTGTAGTTTCCAAAATGTGGTCATTTTTGGGGAGTTTCCACTGTAGGAGTGCATCAAATGCGACATGGCGCCTAAAAATTATTCGAGTGAATTCTCCCTTCCAAAAACAATATGATATTCCTTCTTTTATGAGCCCCAGTGTGTGCCCATACAGCAAATTATCACCATATATGGGGTGTTTCTGTATTTAGGAGAAAATAGGTAAGAATTTGTGGGGTGCTTTTTTTTATATTACCTCTCCTAATGTGCCATGTGTTTCTAAATTGTATGAAACACCTGTGGGATCAAAGCAATCAATGACGGGTGTAGTTTTCTAAATGGGGTCATATTTTAGGGATTTCCATTGTTGGGGTACCTCAGTGTCTCTTTAAACATGACATGGCTGTACAGCAGCAGTGTATTATATTATAGCGGCCTGAGCAGTTTCTAGAGCCTTCACCCTGTGACCAATATGGCGTACCTCAGTTTTTATTGACGCCAGCTCTTTCATCACTGGGGCCAAGCCTTGCCGAATGGTCCACTTAAGAAAGGACCTGGTTACTTGTTCTGTGTCTTGTTCCCCATCAGTAGCCACTGAACCAGGTATGCTTTCCATGTCAGAGTCTTCCAGCACTTCATCCTCGTGCTCATGCGCGCTCGTCGCCATCTTGCGGGCCCGGGCCAGGGATATCCGGGATCTCCTGTTCAGGAATTTTTCCATTTCTGCTTTGTGTTTCTTCCCTTTTGGCGTGTCAGGTGTTTCTTCAGACCGATCTTTGCCTGTTTTCACAATTTTGTTGCAGGTTTTAAAACGCTATAGCTGATAATTCAGGGCCCCAGCAGTGGGAGCTCAGCAAGATGCTGCCGTCTCAGTGTGCGGTCTCGCCTAATTAAAAAGGAAAAAGAGTGCTCATTTATTCACTCTAATAACAGTACAATGGGTACCAAAAATACAGGATGTAGGAGTTTGTTGTATCCCTCAAATAAACTCCTTCCTGGACTCAATACATCTACCCACTGTACCCCAACAGGTACATACTACCCTGTTGGCTCCTGTTACATCAGAGGTGCTCTCCAAGACCATAAAATCTCTCCCCTTAGCTAAAAGCCCAGGCCCAGATGGGTTACCATTTGGCTATTACAAGAAAATTCTCACATACCTTCTGCCACTAGAGATGAGCGAATCTATTAGCCGATTCGTAGATTCGTTACGAATCCTCCTTTTTTCCTACTCCGAAGCGAATATGGATTTATTGAGGTTCGCTTCGGACGATTTGTAAATGTTCTTAAAATTTTGACGCTAACTGTACGTACGCTACGTACGCATTCTTCTTCTCCCTCCCTTCCCCCGGCCCCCAGAGGTGGGAAAATGACGATACGCCCCCTCAAGAGTGGGAAAGTGAAGATACGCCCCCCTCAAAAGTGGGAAAAAACAGCCTGGCCCACCGTATAGGGAGTGAAGACTCCTCTCTCATTACTTTGCCCTCCTCTCCAGTTCAAGCCAGCGGTGACGAAGATACCACGGTACCACAACATGGCGAAACAACTGCGACCAAAGTGGGTAGAGATGGTGTTTGGTAGCGAGTACCCTGAACCACCGGCCACTCCAGAGGACATCAGAGTGTCAGAATTGGCAAAGAGAATCCCACCGGCTCCTTAGGCGTTCCATGTGCCAGCTAGTGCGGTGGAGGCGGCTGGAGTGTCCACTCCACCGGCCAGGAGGAGATCAACAACACCTTCGATGCAGCAGAATCCCATTGTTCCTGCATCAGTGACAGCCCACGCAAAGGCCCAGACCCTATAGAACTACAAGAACGCGGTGGAAGACTGGGTCATCCAAGTGCTAGACCATCCGAGGCCGGGAGACCCTACACTGGAACGGTGTAAAGTGACCGTCCTATTGTTTTCAGTCGAGCGAGGCTGTGGCTTCCTTGCGGACGACGAGGACGGCAAGGAGTACTTTGTGGGCCACAGATCTGTGAAACAGCCTTACCTGCCCCAAGCCCGTCAAAGCCCATACTTGGGGGATCAGGTAGAATATACCCTGATGGCATCCCTGAAAGGCCCCTTTGCTACCGGGGTTACCTTATTGTCTAATCCCCTAGTACCTGCCTATAAGAGTCACCAGATGGCACCCTCCGTTTAAGCGAGAAGCCACAGTCAGAGCCTATGATCCCTGGATTACCACCACCACCACAGTCCTTTCACCTCGGTCAGCTGACTATATCATCCTTCACTTTACAGTCCATGGTGATCCAGACCAACTACCATGGAAAATGAAGTCAGCAGCAGCCAGGGGAGCTGGTGGTTCTTCCTTGGGTGCAGCCTTCCCTGAACCACTGCAGCCAGAATTCCTTACCCCTTCTGTCCCAGCAGGAGTATCCGGAAAAGTGAAGGCGCAAGTGGCTGCAGCACTCACCAGTGTGACCACCACCCGGTCAAGTCCGAATTCTGGCAGCAGAGGGCAGTGGAGCTCAACCACGGCAGCCAGAATGGCCTACAGGAAGCAGGAGCGTCCTCTCAGTAGCAGTTCTGGCGAGGAGGACTTCAGGTCCCTTATATGAGGAACCCTTCTACTGGCTATCAGTCTGGCTGATTTAAATGACACCTCTGGACCGATGGGAGCCACAACATGGACTGCACCTGACGGGTGAGAGCTAGTTGGCACTTGTTTTTAGTTTATCTAGTTTGTATTGCCCCCTGTTTGACTCACCCAGATGGACATGACTTGTCAGGACCCCCCCCCCCATTCTGCAGAAAATTCCCAGTTGCGCCTAAGCAGGTCTATTTTCCTTTTTCCCCCTTTCTCAGGTTATTTGGGAGCCCCCTTTGCAAAAAGGGTTCTCTATTTGCTGCTATTTTATATTATCCATATGGATTACACGTTACCTGTTTGGTTTACAAAATTACCTCACGTGGATTACAGTTGAATTTTGGACTATGTGTTCCAGTGTTTTATGCCAAGCAGCCATGAGGAGAGACTCAAACGTATATCTGAGCCTATTATGCTTGCAAATGTGAAATTGATTGCACTAAAATGTTTGCATAATTATGTCTTTGCAGTATTTTAGCAATAATGTTTTTACAGGTTAAGCAATGTTCAAGCCTATTGTGTGTATTCTTTTTCAGGTACTGCAATGTGTCCTATTATGGTGTTTTTAGTAAATTATGCACTTAGCCGGATAGCTAGCATCTTACTTTTCTAGCTCATATGGACTGCCTCTGAGGACTATGCACTGCACAGCCTCGTGTGTGCGTGTGTATAACGCAATCGCGAGTCAATAGTACGCAAAGGATTCGTACGCACTTTGTACGCTAATGCTTACGCATTCAGTTCAGTAGTGTACTTTTAACAACGCTTAGACTGTATGTTCGTAATTTGTACAGGAATATTCGCAAAAAAGCGATTATTTTTTAACGCAAATTCGACCGAATAAATTCGTATTAAAATCTAATCATAAATTGTCATAAATTTGTCAATTATTCGTCGAAGCGAATTTTTGATGATTCGCTCATTTCTATCTCCCACGTATGCTTAAATGGTGCAATGCACTTCTAGAAGGGTCACACCTTCCTGACCAGGCACTAATGGCCCAGATCACTCTTATTCCGAAAGAAGGCAAAGATCCACAGAGTTGTGGAAGCTACCACCCTATTTCGCTTTTAAGTGTGGACGTAAAAATCTGTTGGCAAACCGCCTTAAAGGTTTAATGCCCCATTTAGTCCACCCAGAACAGGCAGGCTTTATACCTGGTAGAGAGGGATGTCACAATTCACAAAGAGTAATCCACGTCATAAACTATGCCATCTCCCATAGCATTCCTTTAACCCTTCTCAGCACGGACACAAAGAAGGCGTTCAATAGGATTGGAGAAATTTGATTTCCCTCAGCAATATATCCAAGCTATTATGTATTATACAGAGCCACTAGCGTCTCATAGAAAATTGAACGTTGTTGAGGCCTTTCCTATTGAAAATGGAACTCGACAGGGTTGTCTACCTATCTGTTCATTTTAACTATGGAGACTCTTTTACAGGCCATCAGGGAGCATACTGAAATCAAAGGCATTCAGATAAACAGTGAAACACACAAATGTGCAGCGTTCGCTAACGGCCAGCTGCTGCTGATCCCGAATGTGCCCGTAGTATCAGTAGCATCATTGCATCACAATATACACAGATCTGGCGCAGGCAAATTTTTGGGAGATTTTGGCAAAATGTTGCCTGCGCTCTTTATTGTCGCCATGACCACCACCCTCCTTCTCTGATGTAACCTCCTTTTGAGCATCCCAATCTGGCTCCCAGGTCCTGTCCAACACAAAATCCTCATCACAGTCCTTACCCTCCCTGGCTCTTTTATCAGACTGTGATATTTCATTGAGGGCTTCTTGGCCGTTCCTCCTGGTTACCTGCTCTGTATTTGTCCAGAGTGTCCCTGTCGCTATCACTGTCCCTACCATCAGCACCGTGGCTACAAGTGCCACCACCCCCAACACAGCTCATCCACCTCCATCTGAACCTCTTCCTCATGGCAGTCCAAACCCTGAAGATGATGCTTCTCACAAGTTATTAACAGGAAGACTATCTTAAGTATCTTCGATAGCACATGGGGTTTTGTTGCCTTTTCTTAGGAAAAAGGAAGATGCCCCTCTAGGAGGGGGCAATGAAGACAGATATGATACAAGTGAAAGGCTTCTCTGGGGTTGCAAGGAGGAGGAATGCTGTGACCCCTTGCTCCAAGGTACAGTGTCAGACTTATAGAGGAGTGAACAAATAGGTAGGGCAGCACAACACAGGATACGTAGTTGAAGGTGCACGTCTCCAGGGAGGGTGGTGAATCCCCTCCAAAAAAGCGATCAGCATACAAAAAACAAAGTTTGAGGAGACAGCACGTCCTTAGTGAATTTTTATTCCGGATGCTACGTTTCGGCCAAGAAGGCCGAATTATTGCAAAAGGAGTGAATTATCCAGGCCACAATATCATTCTCACAGTTGTGCTGTCTATCAGAATTTAGGGGTAACTGTGGTCTGCTGCTACTACTAGGGCTGATGCTGCTACTGCTGTTTGAACTACTGCAGCCACCCACGTTTTGACTCTCACATGATGAGACGTGTCTTTCATTTTACCCTCTTCCATTTACCAGACATTCTATTATGAGGCCTATCAATGAAAAGTCACAGGTTTGGCACACAGATTACTAAACAGTACTAAGAAATTTGCTAGTATATTTTCTGTCATTTAAAACAGAGGTGCACCCCTTTTAAACACGTTGTACCCTATTGACAATTTAGCATTTAGAAGGATGTGTTGAATGACACTCATACATTAATACAATACAATACATTAACTAAAACTGCATGGTATATTAAAACCTAGCGCGTTAACTTAAACTGGTATATTAATGCAGTTATTGCAGCACAATGCGTTCACTTACATTAAATGGTGCACTATGTTGGTGCAATGCAATGCATGGAATGAAATTTTTTAATTAATGCAATTATTGCAGTGCCACACATTCACTAAACCTGCATGGTATCTTCACACATAATACAATACATTGAATGAAAATGTTAACACAGTTATTGAAGTACAACAGGTTCACTAAAACTGCACATTATGCTGGTGCAATACAGTGAGTGGAATGAAAATGCTATATTAATACAGTTAATTCAGTACAAGACGTTCACTAAAACTGCACTGTAGGTTGACACTATACAATGTGGGGAATTAATCGGTTATATTAATGGGGTTTTCCGAGATTTTTGCACTAACAACACTAACATAGTAGCATAGTGACAGTTTATAAACCTGAAAAAAAATATCTGTCCAACTATTTTAACCTGTTATCCTGAAAATTCATCCAGATGAAGGCAAAAAAAAAAACAAAAAAAAACCTGTAAGGTAGAAGCCAATTTTCCTCACTTTAGGGGAAAATAATTCCTTCCCGACTCCAATCAGGCAGTCAGAATAATTCCCTGGATCAACGACCCATCTCTAGTAACTATTACCTGTAATATTTTAAAACACTCCAGAAACACATCCAGGCCCCTCTTGAACTATTTTAGTGATCTCACCATCACCACCTCCTCAGGCAGAGAGTTCCATAGTCTTACTGCTCTTAACATAAAGAATCCTCTTCTATGTTTGTGTAGAAACATTCTTTCCTCGAGACGTAGAGGATGTCCCCTCGTCACAGTCAGTCCTGGGGATAAATAGATAATGGGAAAGATCTCTGTACTGACTATACATAGTTATTAGATCTCCCCTTAGCTGTCTTTTTTCTAAACTGGTGTATTCACATGACCGTGTTTTGCGGTCCACAAATTGCAGATCCACAAAGCTCGGATACATACTGTGGACTGCACATGGCCGACGCTATATAGAGAATTCCCACTTTTTTCCACTACTGCGGACAAAAATAGGACCTGCTCTATATAAACTCCATCTAGCTCTACTATGTCTGCCTTGTTCACAGGAGCCCAGAACTGCACACAGTACTCCATGTGTGGTCTGACTAGTGATTTGTAAAGTGGCAGGACTATGTTCTCATCACAGACATCTATGCGCCATTTGATGCAGCCCATTATCTTATTGGCCTTGGCAGCAGCTGTCTGACACTGGTTTCTACAGCTTAGTTTGCTGTTCACTAAAATTCCTAGGTCCTTTTCCATGTCAGTGTTACCCAGTGTTTCACCATTTAGTATGTACTGGTGACTTGCATTAGTCCTTCTTATGTGCATAACCTTACATTTGTCAGTGTAAAACCTCATCTGCCACTTTCCTGCCCAAGTCTTCAATCTATCCAGATCCCTCTGTAGCAGTGTACTGTCCTCTTCCATGTTAATTACTTTACACAGTTTTGTGTCACCTTCAAATATTGATATTTTACTGTACATGCCTTCTACAAGATCATTAATACCTATATTGAAGAGAATAGGGCCCAATACTGACCCCTGTGGTACCCCACTAGTGACAGTGTCCCACTCTGAGTTTGTACAGTAAATGACCATCCTCTGTTTTCTATCACTGAGCCAGTTACTTACCCACATACAGACATTTGCTTCCAGTCCAAGCATTCTCATTTTATACACTGACCTTTTGACAGCATCTGACTGATGGGGGTCTGACACCTAGGACACCCACAGATCAGATGTTTGAGAAGGTGCCTCCATCCTCATCCTCCCTGTTGTGTTCCCTGTCAATGTTCACTTTAAAATGGTGTAGGTGCTGTTTTTGGCTTCATCATTTACTTAATATCAAAAATAAATATTTATAATTATATAATTCAGCACCGTTAAATGTTTAAAATATGGCAGAAGTCATGGTGTTTCTCAAGGAAAATAAATAAATTTTATATATATATATATATATATATATATATATATATATATATATATATCTTTGTTTCTCTCTCTAGTGGAACAGTTTGATCAAACTGAATTTTATGTGTGTTGATAGATACAAGGAACCAGATGGAATGGTACAGCAATATGGGATTTAATTTCAAATAATTTATGTGGAAGCTGTTTGACTCATTTAGCATTATCATTCACTGATAGGATGTCTAGTTCCAAATAATGTACATACAAGTGAGAGGAAATTGCTTAGAATTTAGACTTGAAAATAAAAAGGAATTTTGCAATGTTTTCATCTCTTAGGATATCTGGTAACAGGTAAAATAATTAAAATAATCAACCCTTGTAGCTTTGTAGTTGTAAATCAATGTGATTTTGATTAATTATTTATTTAAAGCGTTCTGGTGAAAGACCTTTTCAGGTATAATGTTGACCTTTACATTGGTATTTCATGTAATGTTCCAAATCTGAGCAAAGCCTCTTAGAATCATGCCAGTTCTGATTGGCTGGATATAACTGCATTAGCCAATTCTTCATTAGCTGTGTCTAAACAAGTCTTAGCATTGTAATCCTTCGTTAAGCTTTGGGGAAAAGAGGGTCATACATAAATCATTACTGAAATTTATTTAAAGGGACAGTAAATTAAAGTTATATACATATTGTATAATTTTTAAATATATACAAAAAATAATTACAAATAAATAATAACAATTTTGTCTGTAAGACAAAGTATTGAATTACATTCAAATTTCCACATATGTTTAGAGTGGTTTTCTAGGAAGATTTATCATTATTATTATTATTATTATTATTATTATTATTATTATTTTTTACTCAAAAAACGGTATAAAGCACAATATGAGATCATGGTCGATTCATTCTTCTTGCTATGATTGGTTAATATTTATTTTTTAATATTTTTTTATTATTATTCATATGATTATAATTTGCCAAAAACAGTTACAAATAACAAAAAAGCATTACCCACGTCCACTTTTTCCCCACTGCTGCCATTCCAATGCTGCTCAGTTCCTCTTTGCTCTGCACTTTCAATCCTGGTTCAACACACTAAAAATGCCAGAAAAGGACTGCTCAAAAAATCGCTGGCTGAATTGGGTGACTACTAAGGCCAATTTTTGGCTGAGCGGACCTTTCCTGGCATTTCTAATGTACTCTGGGAGTCTGGGAATAGGTGGAGAGAGGCAGTGACCAGAGCAGTTGCAAGGGGTGGAGATGAGTATAGATTCTTTATTATTTATGACAGCTTTTGGTGTTTTTTTTAAGATTCTCCCTGGAACACCCCTTTAAGTACAATTTGAATATGACTTAAAATGCAATATGCTTATTCTAAAAAGGGTTGATTAAAAGGAGCTGAATTAAAAGTTTCACTTGCACTAGAAGTATATAAATTATAATCAATAACCCTATAATAATGCAGCTAATAGTAATAAGTAGTGCTCTGGCCAAACACTAGGTGGTGCTCGAGTGCTCGGCCGAGCACCCGAGTATAATGGAAGTCAATGGGAGAAGACCGGGCACCCCCTGCTCTGCAGAGGGGAGGGTGTCTGGTCCATAGGGAAACGTCAGAAAATGGTGGAAACACCACAGAAATGGTTAGGGAACAGCATGGGGAGGATATCTGGATGCATCTTGGATACCGAAGTCGCTGCTATTAAAGATGATAGCCGACTATTACGCCATTTTTACGGAATGACAAAAATACCCCAAAAAACCCCAAGATAACATCGATTTTACAGGAAATATTGTTAGGAAACATAGATTTACTTGTATGTTAAGCGCAAGTGCTGCCAAAAATTACACGGATGAGGTACTCCCATACAACTGGTATATCTTATAAAGGAGGGCCTCATTCACATTGTGGTATAATTGTGGGACTCCGACACTCATAAAGCCTATGCACTAAGGGAAAGGGCTGCCAAAAATTACAAAGAACAGGCAATCCAATACACCCTTTATTACACATAAAGGAGGGCATCATACACACCCTTGAAAAATTATCATTGATGGCCTGCTGCTGACACTCAAAAACCATAGGGGTGACATTCTGATGCTGCGCAGACCGTCCAAAAAATTTAAGAGTGACACTCTGCTGCCGAGCTGACCGTCCAAAAAATTTAAGGGACACATGATGCTGCCACCGCACCGCTAAGAGTCGCTGACGACTGTTTCCTTTTTCACTATCCGCCGTGGGAGGCCAGGGCCCCCCAAGCGGCGTATGCCGCGTCGGCTGTTCCACTCTCGCTCTCCGCGGTAATTCCAGGTCCAATAGCGTTTATCTAAGTTGCTGCACTTAAAAAGCTCGAAGTTTGATCTTAGGCTCCTTTCACATGGGCGAGATTTCCGCGCGGCTGCAATGCGTGATGCGAACGCATTGCACCCGCACTGAATACTGACCCATTCATTTCAATGGGGCTTTTCACATGAGCGATGTTTTTCACACATTAGTTCGCTGTTGCATGAAAATCGCAGCATGTTCTATATTCTGCGTTTTTCACGCAGCCCTGGCCCCATTGAAGTGAATGGGGCTGCGTGAATAACTTGCGTGCGGATGCAATGCGTGATTCACTGATGGTTGCTAAGAGATGTTGTTTGTAAACATTCAGTTTTTTATCACGCACGTGAAAAACGCATTAAAACGCTTTGCACCCGCGCGGAAAAAACTGAACGAATGTACGCAATTGCAGTCAAAACTGACTGCGATTGCGTGCGGATTGGTGCGTATGTGTGCGGATTTTCCGGAATGCATTCGGACTGAATCCGTGACGCCCGTGTGAAAGAGGCCTTAGGATCGAGTTGGCTGTCTGCAGGGAGGTGAGCTACCACCTTTTGGAGCCCCTACCTCTCCGTGCCTCCCCGATGCTCGTTGAGTGTCTCGGAATCGTTTACTTAAAAAATTCGAGTGTTCAAACCAAGCCGGGTCGACTCAATACTTGAGCTCTGAATAATGGAATCGGACTCCAAGCTGCTTCCACTGCACTTTATCGAACTGTCCCAAATTTAAATTTGACACTCTGCTGCCGAGCTGACCGAAAAAAAAAATTAAGGGACACATGCTGCTGCCACTGCACTTTATCAAACTGTCCCAAATTTAAGTGTGACAAGCTGATGCCAAGCTGACCGTCCAAAAAATTTAAATGTGACACGCTGATGCTAAGCTGACCGTCGAAAAAAATGATATTCTTGATGTGACATTCTGCTGAAGAGCAGACCGTTAAAAATTTTCAAGTGTGACACACTAATGCCAAGCTGACCGTCCCAAAAAATTATATTCTTGATGTGACATTCCGCAGAAGAGCAGACCGTTAAAAATATTTAAGTGTGACACGCTAATGCCGAGATGACCGTCGAAAAAATTATATTCTTTATATGACATTCTGCAGGAGAGCAGACCGTTAAAAATAGTTAAGTCTGACACGCTAATGCCAAGCTGACCGTCCCAAAAATTTAAGGGTGACTCTCTGCTGCCGACATTATAGAAAAAAAAAATTTAAGGGAGACATGCCGCTTAGCTGATCGTCTGAAACATTAGAAGTGACATGTAGCAGAGCTGAGCGTGTAAAACATTATGGTTCAGTGCCTGCTGGTGAGCTAACAGGCCAAAAAATTATGTTGCAGGCCCAGCTGGTGAGCTGAGCGGCTAACAAATTCGGGTGCAGGCCCAGCTGGTGAGCTAAGCGTGTAAAACATTATGGTTGAGTGCCTGCTGATGAGCTGACAGGCCCAAAAATTATGTTGCAGGCCCAGCTGGTGAGCTGACCAGCTAAAAAATTAGGGTGCAGGACCAGCTGGTGGACTTCGAGGGCAGCCTAATAAGCAGTTTCATATAATGGAGGAAGAGGAGGAAAAGGACGAGAAGAGGAAGGGGTACATGATAATACAGTGTATTCAATACACCCTAAAATCCAGATTTAAGGTTCCTTCATGTTAAACCGCTTTCCTCTGATGGAGTAGAGAAGTCATGGGCAATCCAGGCCTTGTTCATTTTGATAAGTGTCAACCTGTCAGAATTGTGAGTTGACAGGCGGGTGCCAGGGGCGTAGCTAAAGGCTCATTGGCCCTGGTGCAAGAGTTCAGCTTGGGTCCCCCCCCACTTCCCTTAGCTCTGGTCCACCTAGTTTTCTGCCGGCCAAGTCAAAAATTGAACACCCCCTCCATGCCAAATTCTCACCCTAAACTTTTCCCTCCTAACATTACGTATATCACTACAGAACATACAGGGTAAAGCTACATTCACACGAATTGTTTTTGCAGCCTCCGATCTGCTCAGATGCGGACCCATTCACTTAAATGAGCACTATGTGCTATCCGCATCTGTATGTCCATTCTTATTTTTGTCTGTTTTGGATAGGCATTATTACAGTGGATCTGCAAAAAAAACGGATGCCATACGGAACATCATCCTTTTTTTGCGGATTCACAATTTGCAGACCGCAAAACACAACATTCGTGTGAATGTAGCCTAATACAGCGCCACATACCTCTTACATCCAGGACGTCTCCTCGGATGTAGATCTTCTCTTTCCTCATCTTCTCCTTTCAGACCAGACACCATTTTTCAGCCATTTCTCATCTCTGCAGTTTGACAGAAAAAAATCTTAGCTTACTACTTTTCCATCATCCTCCCGTTTTCTGGACACATCATCCTACCACCCCCAGTACTGTGCCACTAGTACCACACAGATAGCACCCTTCAATAATTATTGGCACACAGTGTCCTAAAATAACTGCGCCCAGCAAATAGTGTCCCTGACAGTAATAGTGTAAACATAACGTCCCCCAGAAATAACTGCGCTGATACTGTGCCAGGGTGCCCCCCACAGTAATAGTGCTCCCCAAAGTCCCAACTAATAATTCTCTGCCAGAGTGCACTTGTTAGTAATAGTGCCCCCAACCGTACTAATGTCCCCACTGTGCCCGAGAAGTAATAATGCTTCCAATATGCCAGTAAGAAGTGCCCCAATAATGTGCCAGTAAGAAGTGCCCCCATAATGCCCCCCAATAATGTGCCAGTATGAAGTCCCCCAATAATGTGCCAGAAGTGCCCCCAAAATTTCACCCCAATAATGTGCCAGTAAGAAGAACACCCCACGCATAGATGCCTCCCAAATTATGTGCCACTAAGAAACGCCCCAATAATGCACCAGAAGTTCCCCCCATTTATTCCCCCCCAAAATCATGTGTCAGTAAAAAGTGTCCCACCCCCATAGATGCCCCCCAAATTATGTGTCAGTAATAAATGCCCCCAAATTATGTGCCAGTAAGAAATGCCCCCAGTGCCCCCATGTGCCAGTAACAAATGCCCCCAGTGCCCCATGTGCAAGTAAAAATGCACCCAGTGCCCCCATGTGCCAGTAAGAAATGCCCCTAGTGCCAGTAAAAATGCCCCCAGTGCTCCCGTGCCATTAAGAAATGCCCCCAGTGCCAGTAAGAAATGCCCCCCAGTGTCCCCAGTGCCAGTAACAAATGCCCCCAGTGCCCACATGTGCCAGTAAGAAATGCCCACAGTGCCAGTAAAAATGCCCCCATTGCCAGTAAAAATGCCCCAGTGCCCCCATGTGCCAGTAAGAAATGCCCCCAGTGCAAGTAAAAAAGCCCCCAGTGCTCCCGTGCCATTAAGAAATGCCCCCAAGTGCCAGTAAGAAATGCCCCAGTGCCCCCATGTGCCATTAAAAATGCCCCCAGTGCCCCAATGTGCCAGTAAAAATACCCCCAGTGCCCCCATGTGCCAGTAAGAAATGATGCCCCCAGTGCCAGTAAAAATGCCCCAGTGCCAGTAAAATGCCCCCAGTGCCCCCAATAGAGCTCCGGTCCGTGATTGCAACAATAAAATAAAAACTAATACTTACCTCCATGGAGCTGGCAGCGATGCGATGCAGGCCTCTTCCGGCCTGTGTCCCGCATTGTACGGCTCAGGCGACGCGATGACTTCATCGCGCCGCCTGAGCCGGCCTCTGATAGGCTGCAGGCCTAGTGCCTGCAGCCTATCAGAGGAACGGGCAGGGGAGACGCCTCTCCCTCCCCTGTCCCCCAGTACAGGCATCTGGGGTTTAGGTGCCCAGTCGCAACTGCGACCGCTGCAACCCCTATAGCTACGCCACTGGCGGATGCACTTATCAGTAATTATGCCCCCAGCGGCACTAAATACCCGTTCAGACAAAACGCTGGCGGCAGGGCAGGCCAGCACCTCCAAGGCGTAGAGCGCCAGTTCGTGCCACGTGTCCAGATTAGACATCCAATAATTATGCGGCACAGAGGGATCGCTGAGGACGTTGACACGGTCAGTTACGTACTCCTTTACCATCTTCCAAAACTTTTCCCTCCTTGTCACACTAGGCCACTCATCAGGGTGATACTGCTGGCGGGGTGTCATAAAACTGTCCAAGGCCTTGGAGAGTGTCGCCTTGCCTTTGTTGGAACTGCTGTATGTTCCTCTCGTCTCCCCTCCTCGGGTGGCCAAGGAAATATGTACTCTGCCGCCAGTGTTGTCAGATGGAAATTTGTGGAGCAATTTTTCGACAAGGACTTTCTGGTATTGCACCATTTCACTTGTCCTCTCCACCACAGGAATGAGAGATGGAAAGTTCTCTTTGTAGCGAGGGTCGAGAAGGGTGAACAACCAGTAATCCGTGTTGCCTAATATGCGTATAACGCGCGAGTCACGGGAAAGGCAGCCTAGCATGAAGTCAGCCATGTGTGCCAGAGTCCCAACAGACAATGCGTCACTCTCCCCACCAGGAGAATGACTCTAAATATCCTCCTCGTTCTCTTCCTCTTCTTCAGCCTATCCACACCGAAGAGATGGTGTAAACGTGGTATGCCTACCCTGTCCAGCGGTGTCAACCGTCTTCTCCTCCTCCAATTGGCGCTGAGAAGACGAATCCAGGGTGGTCTGGCTATCACCCTGTGTAGGGTCTTCCCCCATTTCCCCCTCTTCCACACGCAGAGAATTGTCCTTTATTGTGAGCAGTAAGTTTATTAGCTGACACAGAAGTGGGATGGTTACGCTGAAAATGGCACTATCGCCTCTCACCATCTGTGTAGATTCATCAAAGTTGCGTAACACCTCACAGAGGTCAGACATCAATGCCCACTCGTCGCTTGTGAAGAGCGGAAGCTGACTAGAAAGGCGCCGACCGTGTTGCAGATGGTATTCTACTACTGTTCTCTGCTGCTCACAAAGCCTGCTCAACATGTGGAAGGTGGAATTCCATTGCGTGCTCAGGTCACACAGCAATTGCTGAGCCGGTAACCTCAAGCACTGCTGCAGGGTTGCCAGGCTAGCTGAAGCTGTCGGTGACTTGCGGAAATGGGCACACAGGTGACGCACCTTCACCAGTAGCTAAGACAAATTGGGGTAGGTTTTCAGAAACCGCTGAACCACTAAGTTGAATACATGGGCCAGGCATGGTATGTCTGGGAGGTTGGCCAGCTCCAAAGCCGCTACCAAGTTGTGGCCGTTATCGGATACAACCATGCCTGGCTATAGGTTGACTGGCGAGAGCCACAGCTCAGCCTGTTCCCTTATGCCATGCCACAGCTCTGCGGCGGTGTGCTGTTTGTCACCCAGGCAAATAAGCTTCAGCACGGCCTGTTGCCGCTTACTGACTGCTGTGCTACACTGCTTCCAGCTACTGACAGAAGTCTGAGTGGTGCTGTAAGATGGCAATTCTTCATGGTAAGAAGTGGAGGAGGAGGTGGAGGAAGAGAAGGAGGGGTTGCAGCCGCTACTATACTGTAGGTGGCAGCGGAAATCCGGATGGAAGTAGGGCCCGCAATCCTCGGCGTGGGGAGCACCTTGGCCATCCCAGAGGACAACTTGCTCACAGCCTCCACAACGTTCATCCAGTGTGCCGTCAGGGAAATGTAGCGTCCCTCTGTGTATCGTCAGCACTTTCCTCAAAAAACCGCCAGACTGTGGAAAACCTAACCCTTAGCAAGGGATCTGGCCGCAAGGGGCTGCTCCGGGGAACAGTTGCAGGCCTGGTTGTCGTGGCCTGCCTTCTCCCTTTTTCCACCCCACTGCCTCTTCCAGCCTGTTGTGCTGCTGCGGATCCCTCCCCCTCTGTACTGCTGTCCTCGCTCGGCTTGCCACCTTCCCAGGTTGGGTCAGCTATTTCGTCGTCCACCACCTCCTCTTCCACATCCTCACTCTGCTCCTCCTCCTGACATGGTGAACAAACAACAACCTGACTTAACTGCGTCTCATCCTTATCCACAACCTCTTGTGACACTAATTGCCCTTGACTTATTGGCAACTGTGTCTCATCATCATCATCCACCTCGGGAGAAAATACTTGTCGTTCCCCACCATCATCTTCTTCAGACTGTGTTTGCTCAATAGGTTGGGAATCAGGGCACAATATCTCCTCATGTCCCACTTCAAGCATCCTTGGCGAGAGGCCCAAGCCAAGAAACAGTGATGAAAAAAGCTCCTCGGAATATCCCAATGTGTGATCTCTTCTTTGCCCAGACTCTGCATGGTCGGAGGAAGGAGGATCAAGGTGAGGATGCGGTTGCCCAGACTCTTGGCTACTGAGACTGGACTTTGTGGAAGAGGGGGTGGTGCTGAACTGACTGGAAGCATTATCAGCTGAAATCCAACCGACTACCTGCTTGCACTGCTGTGGTGACATGAGTTGCGTCTTGCGCCGCCCTGGAAACTGTGACATGAAGCTAGGAGTTTTGGATGACTTTGTTTCTTGGGCTCGCCAGCAGGCACAGTTTCACCGCGCCCAGAGCCATGGCCTCTGCGTTCACCATCAGCAGCACGCCCACTTCCCCGTCCCTTAGTGCTCGCCTTGCGCATATTGCATAGCATATATGCAACTTGGTCACAACTACAGTACTGCAGATTTCTATTAACTGTAATAACTGCATGATCAGAAAAATTTAAACGAATGTCCAATATTCTGAAATCACTAACGTTATAGAGCCGCAGCAAATGAGGAACTGCGGCCTAAATTAACAGTATTAAATACGGATGTCAGCTACAGAGGCTTTTGATCGTTTGTAATACGCTGTACACCTAGCGTTACTGACAGGGCACACCTGGGTTTTTTTTGCCACCCAAAAAAAAAAAAAAAAAAGTATTTCA